>WHPZ01588201.1:8353-43272 GCA_016617965.1 Macrosiphum rosae
TAGAAGGACATACCGTCTCCGCTCAGAATCGTTTTTCTTATACAATGATATAATATCATTGAATTCAAATGTAATACCATCCATTATTCAGTGACCCACTTGTAACTTACTGTATAGTAGAGCGACACCCACTTGCCCACCTATTTTTAGTTGTTTTCTATGAATGTCAATAACATTTTTTTGCTGGGTAAAAAGCTTGACAATTTAATACAAGGTCCCTGATTTACTGTTACAAAAGCAGTTGAGAAACATTAAAAATATATAGGCACAACTTTTTTTTATAAGCATTTAAAGTTCAAATTTTGACGAAATTTATCAAATTTGAAATTTACAAAATATCCATAGTAGTTAAAAATGTATAAAATGTTCAACTTTTATAGCTTAGGATTGAAAAATTCAAAACAGGTAAATACCTAAGTTATAATATATAAATTGCTTAATTCACAATAATATCATCAAATATACTTAGTATTACCATAGACCGACTGACCGTCTTCTCTCAGAATCGTTTTTCTTATCCATTACAGTGACCCACTTGTAACCTACTACCAGCAGAGTGACACCAATTGCCCTCCTTTTTTACTTTGTTTTTAATTTCAACTATCAAAGTTTAAAATTATTGTTGTATTTTTGTTATTTATAAAATAAATTAGATGTTTATACTGTTCTCTGTGAAGTGGTGATTTATTATTTATTCTCTTTTTCTCATGCGTCGCCCATAGTAAATTTGCTACCAATTATATATCATCATATTATATTATATTGATTTTATAGAGTTTAATTATTACAGGGACATTATTCTACATATGGTACCTATACATTTGTATACGATGTCGGATTACTTGTTTCGGAGCCAATCAATTGGACGATAATCATAGATAATAATATTATATACCTACTTATGGTAGATTCTGTAAAATCAATAACTTAGTCATTTCCGATATTATTTAATATTTTTATTCTAAATACTAAGTGGATATAGGATATCCGTTACAAACAAAGTATTCATTACAAAAAGGTTCGATCACTAAATTATATATCCACATATTGTATAAGACTATCTCTCCCCCCTTACTTTCTGCCCACTTGTCACAAATTCGATATTTCCCGGAAAATTGTCGAACGACAATGATTGTCACATAGGTATCATCTACAATTTAAACCTATTATAGTGTGTATTTTTGTTGGAGTTGGATGCCGGAGAAACGTCAAACAAATAAAAAAGGAAAAATTCTATGTATGATAAATCCATATCGGTGGGCGGTGGTACAACAGCTGCTGACGCGTGAATTGTTATTGTTGTACTTTGATCAGAGGAGGAGTTCATCTACAGTTATATTATGTGTTTAACATGTTAATTCGTATTCAGAAATAGTGTATGTATACGGCAAAGGGGGAAAAAAAACGAGATTATATTACATGCCTAGCCGTAGCGTAAACGAAAGTTTTAAAAAATTATTTATCACGACGGCAGAGTGTAGTACACAACTTACAAATCTTTCTCCTCCTCTTCCATCACCATTTCGACCACAAAACTACACGTCTTGCAACCGCCAATGTTCTTACGCTCTTTGAGTCGTATTCAAAAGACGCAGGATTATGTTTTTATTGATGTCTGCAATTTATACATTTTGTGGCCCCGTCTCGGCCCCCGTGGCCCGGAATAAAAGCCTCATCTATATATTCGATATAACGACTCACGTTGGTCGGCAATAACGTCACATTTCGCCTATATTGTACGAACATAATCCAGCGATTTGTCAACCGACAACCGACTGCATAGAGAAGATCACGTTTCCAGAATATTGTATTTCAGTGTTTTTTTTTTGTATACGCCAAATCAAATGGTAAGAAAATATTATTTAATAATTTAATTAACCTTGATACATTTCACAAACAATCGATAAACGGTAATATGAATCGTAAATATAATAATTATTCTATATTACTAAGACATTTTAAACCGTTATACCTAATACCGAATCTTAATACTATTATAAATATTTATAATAGTCTATAGGTATAAATGTATACTTAAAATTCAGTTGTAGAAAACAAAACGTGGTTTTTACGGACCTACATATATTTTAACATAAGTTTTTATTATATGATACGTGTGAATCAATGCGTGTCCTTTCGTAACTCTTACATAATGTAATACGAGTAAATTGAATTTGTTTTGTTTTTTAAGTTCTTCAAATGTTTGTTTTTAAATAATAAGTTGGCCAAAAACAATAAGCGTATAAATTATAGTGATTTAAGCCATACATGAAGTTTGGGTATTGTTCGTCGTATACAATAATATTATTGTAAAGTAGAACAAAGCTAAAAAAAAATTAAGACTATAATTTATATACTAGTGGTAAATTCCGGCATCGCCACAGATAAACAAAATGTATGTATTTATTTAGAACAAAAATAATGAAAAACTTTCTGTTGTGTCTGTGTGAAGTTGAAATATCAAACAATGAAATATTTTATCAGTAAAATAATGAACAGTTTTTATAGTAGGACAAATTATGTACAATACTAGTTACTTCTTCATAAAATAAATAATAATATGTTTTTTTGGGTTAGATATTTCATTGTATTCAAGGGTATTCAAAATAAAATTATTTATTTATTATTAATTTTATTGACTATAACATAAAATGAATTATTAAACATTAAATAATTAATATGATATTAGTAATGTTGATAACAATATTCATTTTTATGTACGCATAGGTATGACAAAATAAAATTGCCAAAATAATAATTATGAGGGAAAGTAAATTTTTAATAAGAATGTACCTACATTAAGTACAACTGCATAAAGAAAAATAAAGAATTCTCTCGTAAATGCTTGAAATAAATTTAAAACTCATTAATTCAGTCATTATTTTGGTAACGATCATAGAACAATTTACTCAGTTTTATAGGTGCACAAATAATGGATGCAAATATGAGTACATAATACTCGTCGAAATTATTCTTAGATTCAATATTAATTTCTGATTTGAAAATAACCTGATATATAACCTAATAAAATTCATAATGTAATAAAAAAAGTTGAGATAAAGAATATTCTGATTTATCGATTTTAAACGCAACTTAGAAAGTTTTAAATCATATTACCACCGACGTGCAAATTGTGTACAATCAAAAAGTTTAGCCGTGAATTAAATGCAAGTTAATAATATAAATACATTTATTTTTATTAGTGTTGTGTGATCGTTAATTTGTAAAGTGCTTAATAGAAAGACTTGCACGTATTTAACACACCGTTCTACGGTTGTATATGTTAGGAACAAGTTATCTTTCACACCTTTGAAACATAATTTTCTTCGATAGACTTTCCATTTCATCGCTACACGCCACAAAAAGTTACGCCGATGTTTCTCGTTTCGAAAAGATTGCACGATATAATTTATTTATATTATTTTAAGCTTTTCAATTACTTAATATGAATAAATAGTATTATAAAAATACAGTAAATGATCTAAAATGTGAAAAAAATGAAATTGACATGGTACAATATTAAACAGTCGATCAGTCGATGTAAAGATATAAGTATAAAACGTTTAATATTTTGGTGGTTTTCGGATGTTTAATTTATAGGATTGTAGATATAATATAATATATTATAGGACAATTTTAAAGCTGAAATAAGAACATATTAATATGAAACGAAAATGAAGGAACAAATTCAAAATATGATAAAAGCTTTGCAGTAATTATAGTATGTGTATTTTAGTGCACGTAGGAGAATCGCATTGATGGTTAATTTGTTCAAGTGATATGATAAGAATCGGTGGTTAACGGTAAGACGGCGTGTACTTGGTGAAATTATAAAATACATCTGGGTCGAGGGAAACATTTAACTATAATATTGTAAGTCTCTACAAAATATAATAAATTATTCTTATCAGTGTGTTAATTGTTAGTTTTTATAACTCAATGAGAGAAGCAGCCCGTTGACAGTCGTATCCCAAAAAAATGTTTTTTCTCATAACTCAAAATCTGGCTATGGGTTTACCTACAGTATGTGTACATATACCCGATTAAGCTATGCACACACATACATAGACAATAATATGCAATTTTCTAAGTCGTATGTGTGCGTGCAATCAACCATCAAACGTCGGCTCAATTAGGACCACCGCTGGTTAAAATTCCCAGCTTTATGCTCGAATAATGCGACGTCGGCGAAAATGGCACACAAATAAAGTTTCTATAGACTTTTGGTGGACTAGTCGGACTTTTTTCTATGGACTTCAAAAAATGTGGGACAATAGGTATAAAATGTATGGGTATATATTTATTTATTCACATAATGTTAGAAACTGATTTTTCTGTTCATTCTAGCTTATGATAATTTATTTAATCTATTATTTTTGAAAATTGGTTATGACTCAGAAATAATATATTAAGTATAATATATTTTAAGTGAATACACATATAAAATTATATTAATATTCCGGAAACACAAATATTGACCGAAAAAATAAGCACTAGGTACTTATATTATTGTATATTATTATTATTAAACACATTCTGTACACAGTTGACATGCGCATAATATAATATTATATAATATATTATCAGACCACTAGACTACTGGACAATTATAGACCTACTGTAATATCGTTATTATAATTTATAGCAGAAGTGGCATTAGAATCGTTGGAGGGCCTGCAATCAATCGATGTCAGGGTATTCTTAGAATATTATAATAATATACCTACACCTATTTACACGTCACAATAACCGTCACAGGACTTGTTGTTTTCTCGTTAAAAGCAACTTTTATAATTATTATATAATGATGTTTTGTTTTCACGCGCTGTGCTGAAAATTACATATAAATAGACCGGCCCAGATGTCGATGGAGTTGTATGTATATCTAGAAAACATAGATTAAAAAGCAAAAAAGACTACCTAGTTATTATTACAACCCAATGTGAACTTCGGGCAAACATTTTTAAAACAAAACGTTAACTTCGGTACTCAGTATTTTAAAATGAAAAAAACCGTTATTTATAGATATTTTAAATTACCATTTTATTTAATAACAAAATAAAAATAAATATTGTTGTATAAATCTAAAAGAAAAAAACACTAGAAACTTGTTCAGATTGTTTATTTATTGATCACTGCATTTATGTTTATGTTTAATAAAAAAATAATTTACCCTATATGTAAAAAATGTTTAAACTTTGAATAATTATAAAATGTAATAAAATGTTTAGATTACGTCATGTTCCTAAAGTTTATTTTGCTATTGTTATCAGATATTCAAATAACAGAAATTTGAGATTTTTGTAATATATAGGTATTAGGCGCTGTATAGTGTATATTTTGACACAAATAAACGTATACATCAAATACACATATAATTAGGAATAGACCAGGAATAATATTTCATGAAACTCAAAGTAAAGTATAAATAAGTATAGTTAAATGAGTGTCCTAACCAATAATGTAAAGTTTCACTCAATATTATATAGGTACAATTATACATATAATATTTAGCATGCTAGTTGAAAACCACATTTCAATGCGCTAAAACATATTAATATTATGTATTGTAAATGTCAAAATATCGACAATATTGAATTTTTCAACAAAAAATTTTTAATAAATCGTTAAATTCAGGTGTTGTAATAAAAAAAAAATAATAGTTGTGTAAGTTAATACGCTTATTATTATAACTTACAAGTTATAGGCAATACATTATTCCCAATAGTACCGACGTTTTACGATAGTACGCTATATACAGAGTAGGTACGAGTCTAAAACATTAAAGTATTCTTATAATATATTAACCAGATTCATTTTTAATGCAAACTTTAATTTATTATCCTACTACATCGCTTAAAAAAAGGATATCATTCATTTTATTATTCATGATGTTTTTCGTACCTACCTAACAAAAATATGAACAATTTAAACGCTGGTTGTTTTAACTGTATTTATTAGCAGATAATAAGTATTACGTTTCGGGAAGTGTTTTTAAAAAAAAAAAAATGCATACACCACATATTATTTAACTAATAAAAAGTTATTCTACCATACTGAAGTTAACATATAACTAAATATAGGTTTGTAATATATAATGTTTCAACATTTTTTTATTATTGCATTTAAAGGAATTACTGTTCCTACTGAAAAATAAACTATAGTTCAACGAGTAACGAAATAAAATAAATGATTCAACTGTACTTTCTACTATAGAAATGAAAATAGATTACATTGTTAACAAAACAATGTCTGATTGAATGAAGTTTGATCTTTTGATATAGACATTAGGCATACAGTATTCGAAACATAATACAAATACATGAAACCGTGAACCAGAGTTGCGCAAAATTGTATCTGGATAATTATTCGAATAATTTTTTTTTTTATAATTATTCAAACAATTTTCAAACATAATTATACTAGTACAAAATATGTATTATAAAATGGTTATGTATATGGTATGTCTCAATTTATATTTAGTATGTACCTTAATTGAAACTAGTAACTATTTATTAATATTAAATACGTTATTATTGTACCTACCTAGTAAATAGTAAAGTTTCAGTATTTATTTAATTTTTTATATTTTGTTTTAAGACTTCGACGACTGAGATCATTAAAGCCTGTAGGTTGTTTTAGTTTTATTTACTACTATTTATGATTTTTGTAATTGTTACGAAATATTATCATTAAAATATATGATTCATATGATTATATTATTAAAATATGATTAAAAAAAATACACACATAATTCTTTACTTTCTTCGATACATCTATATTTGCTTTATTTATGATATTTTTGAATTTTCCGAATAAAATAAAATGTACAATCGTGTAACTTAAAATACAATACCAACTATTGTTTATAATATGTGCCTGTTTTAAATTAACAACCGTAATAAAATAAACGAAAATTATTCGAATAACTATGTTTGAAATTTACTCGAATAATTGTTTTATTCGAATAATCATAGTTGAAAATTAATTGAATAATATTTTACTCAAATAATAACGTTTGAAATTATTCAAATACATTTTTATTCGAGTTATTAATAATAATAATTTATTTGAAAAAATGTTATCTAAATAAAATGTCATTCAAATAACTCCCTACTCTGCCTTGAATGTAACTGAAATTATTATTTTAAAGTTATTTTTATATGGATTGAACCTCGTGAAATGGTCTAACAAATTAAAGAATTCTTGCATTAGTTTATAATTTAAACTATAATAGGTTAGATCATTCGAATACAATGAAGGTAGGTATATTATGTGCCCAAAATTCAAATGATGAAGGAGATTTCAAATAATAGTATAAAAATAATAATAGTTATCTGTAAACAACTCTATCAATTATAAAATAAATAATTTAGGTTTGTATTCATATTAAGAGGATGTCAGAGCACTATTTTTATTCTCTCACTGACCCATACGCAACATTGACAAAACGAATTTGCGCAGAATCGTTTTTTCTATGGTTTTAAGTAATCTTAGATTAAAATCAGCCATTACAAAAAAGATAGAAACCAATATTTTTGAGGGAATGACATATCGAGTTGTCTAAATATTGTTTCAAAACAATTTAAATATCATTTAAATTTACAACATTTTTTTTTTATATTTTGAAAGTTGAATACAAATTCAAATAACAATAAAATATAAAATCGATTTGTCATTCCCTCTAAAATATTATTCTCTATCTTTTTGTAATGGGTGATTTTACTCTAAGATTACTAAAATCATAGAAAAAAAATATTCTGTGTAAATGCGTTTTGTCTATATGACGAGTGGGCCAGAGAGAGAAAGAGAAAACAAATAGTGCGCTGACATCATCTTAAGAATATAGATTTTGGTGGGCTGGTAATAGTTCAAGGAACTTTTATAGCACACTCAGAACCTCAACTATAAATACGTTCATAATTTATGATAACAATTAATTTGGACGAGTTCTTTATAAGGAATATATTGTGTACCTGCCTATTAATTTGTTTTTCACAACGTCGTCATGCTACGTTACATTAAAATATAATAACCCATTAGTCGTTGCAGATAATAATTACTCGGGGACGTTAAAATTAAGTACAGGCACCGCAGTTTTCTCTTAGCTAATAATTATTTATATTTATAGTCCACACGTTCCATACGCAATTTAATATGATTTTTTCCGAAAGAAACCACTCGACAGTATGAGGGTTTACAAAACGACTGACTGCTACGCTTTTATTGCATCCATTTTGTGTTATTGGATACGTCCTAAATCGGATCGTACTCACGTAGATATTACCTTCACTATAGTTATTTGAAAAGACAAAAAAAAACAATTAAAATTATTACAGACATAAGACCGGTTAATATATGTATATTATGGTGTTTTTTAAAATTTCATTTATTTAATGTAATTATCTGAAGCAGATTATTTTTGTAGAAACCCTAATGTATGAATATTGAATAACACTATATAAAAGCTTAGATACGAAAATAACTGTTCACTATACTTATAAATACTCAATGCTAAACAAATACTTTTTATATTAAAACTATATTGAAATAATGAATGCCTTACGAATTAACGATCACCGATAGCCGATAGGACATACATAATACTATAATAGTATTACAAGTTACAAATAGGAATAAATTATGCTGTAAACAGTATATTATTAAAGATAATTTAGTTAATAAAGACTTAGTTGATAGTTAATTAATTATTTAATACATCACAATAAAAAAGTTAAAACGTATCATATTATTTAGTTTTATTTTTTAATGTTCGGATACGGTTGTTACTTTACAGTTTTTTTTTTTTTTTTTACCTGTATTCCTTTTTCTGCTTCACGCGATACGAGGGTTGAAACAACCAAAAACCAGAGCGTAGCGTGGGGTGAATTTCCGTTTCACCATATATTAGTCAAGCATTTTCATCACGCATTTCTAGCGGGAAACAATGTATATTTACATTTTACTATAACGACTCGCGTCGTGACTCGTCACCGAGTTTTCAAACTAATATAACGGCACGTGTTGGACTTTTCGGTTTGTGGTGAATACTGCAGGGAGTAAAAATTGTTTCCAAAAAAACGCCAAAAGATCGGTCTTTAGCGATGACTGAAAAATAAACGTTTATATTGTTTGTTATAAACAGTTTGCTATAAAGATATAATAATCATATAAAAATATAAAATAAAGTAAACTCCAAACACTATTACTTATTATGTTTGTAATATTTTATATGGTTTTTGTGTTGTTAATTATTCTGTTGCAAATTTGTCAAATCCTCACCTCGATGAACTGGGAAATTTTAGACCATACAAAGAATCGACAACATTATTTACTACTAAGCCGTATTAGCAAAATGATTACATAAATGTATTTTTTAAAAATTTACTTATACTTATAAAATCTTTCCTTTATTTTTACTGATAAATAAATATTTATGCAATAGGTAATAACGTACTGGCTGAAGTATAATATATTTTAGCTTGATGGTATATTTTTGACAAATTAGTGACAAAACACATTAGACACTAGATGCTATTGAGGTAAAATAGAAAAAAAAAAGTGGTTAAGTGGATGTCGCTCTGCTGTACAGTAGGTTACAATTGGGTTAATGTATAAAGGATTGTATTAAACTTGAATTCAATGATAAAATATCATTGTATAAGAAAAACGATACAGCAGAGCGACATCCTCTTACCCACTTTTTTTTTTCTATTTTACCTCAATAGCATCTAGTATCTAATGTGTTTTGCCAGTCTGGATATTGTTATTATTTATTATATCCTATAAGTTGAATTTATATTATAATAGGTATTATTATTTTTTATTCGTTTCTGTGGTGATATACAAAGCGTTGGAAATTAAAATCCCATTTTTAGCCGTTTTTCGTAATTTTTCGGTGGCTTTAGCTGTGCAATTAAATATTGAGAAAATCAAAAAATGACCTGTTTAAAGTACCATCTTGATTCAATTTGCTAAAAGATAAGGTACTATACGTTGAAATCGAATCACTCCATCTGGTGGATATTTTGTATACAGGATAAAAAAAAAAAATATAATAAATAAACACCATTATAAAACCAATAGCTTCCTCTTCCACTCAGAATCTAAAAGTAATATGGCGAGACATCGACGATAAAACATTATTATCTCTCACGTATCTGCATCCAGATTCTACTAGTATCAGAGTACCTCCGCGTTGGGGTTTATAAAACAAAAACTATTCGGTTTCCCATCGAAATGCACATAATAATATTGTAACGCTGCAATGATATTATGTATATAATATTACAAAGCATATACTATAAAAATTATTAAAGTTCATCCCGGGCTGTGTCATAACCATTAACTGCACGCACCCCGCCAAGTATAGTATAATATGTATAGTGTATACCTAGTTATACTCAACGAGCGTGAAAATATACCGATTATTCTATTTCGTAATCTTTTCATTCCAATGTGGTTTCTCTTTATACGAATCACACACTCCGCTGTCCGAGCTCATTGTATTATGATAATATTTGCGAATGATATTAATTATCGACTGTATATTATAATAGTATGCATAACATTGTATATACCTACTATTAAACAGTAGATCCAACAAATCATGAACTTTTATTTGATATAATTCAAATTTCTAAAATAAAATATATGATATTATATCTTAGTGTATATCAATTATTATTATTCTAAACGTACCAAAATGCTAGATGTTTAGATAAATACAATAATGGACTCTATCACGTCATTTAAGTAAGTCGAGTTTGATTACAATACAAGAGATAAGATTAATTTCAAAACTCATCATTGTAATTAATGAACGCACGATTAAACTCAATTTTCTTCGAATAGGCTTTTTATATACCAAACAACTATTAAAGTAATCCTTAAATACTAAATTTTCCAGGATATGAAACAATAGTTAAATCGAAAAAATTTATATAATTGTACATTTGTAAATTTATTTAAATAAAATATAAGTAAATAATACTAATTCAAAATATGTCGAGAAAAAAATAAAATAGCTTTTTAATTCATCCGAAAAAAACAAGTTCAGTATTATATTTATAGACAAATAACCGGGACCACCAATATTTTGGAAACTCTGGTCTATAACTTGTAACCACTAGTATACACATTATTGCTAAAAACTTAATTCGTCACTCATACGATCCATTGTTTAATATTTGAATGTCAAGAATAGCTAGTCTAAAATTCATAAATGTTCTACTTGACAAATGACTGCACATTCTCTTTAACTAACGATTCTCTCACAAAATGTTCTCACTAAATATCGAAGTTATAATATTAACAATATGATAATGTACGTTGCCTAAACACAGATAGTAGTGAAGTCTATTGCCAGAGTGATCGAAATATGAAGAATTTATATTGTAAGAAACCATATAAATACAATCAATTATCGGCGGCACTCGAAGATTAACCAACGAGAAATGAAATAAATAAAAAATAAAATAAGTAATTACCATGACTTATACCTCGGTCATGGGCGGCATTTTTCTTAGGGCAATTATTCACGGTGTTCGGAGAACAAGTGCCGCCATCCCTCACACGGGTATAGCAGATACCTACGGGTGCATAATCAAAAATTCTGCCAAATAAAACACACACGTGTTTCCCCCCCTACCGACATAAAAACCTACAAAACCATACAGCTAAAAATGGCCATAATCACCGCGGGGAAAACAATTTCATTTTCAGTTACCTAAAATGTTATTTAGTTGTCAGTACTATTTACTTACAGTAAGTAAAATAGTACTTACTATTGTAGTAATAATTTATAATAATATTATTATTGATGTTGATGTTACTATTATTTATTATTAATAAATTTCAAAAAAAAGTGGTAATGTGTAGCTAAAATGCCTAACCATTGCGCCGTGTTACCATCATTTTGAAATAATAGACTTGTAGGTCTAGATAAGAAGACTTAGTATAAGCAAACCTAACTTAACCATACCTATGGTATATTGAAGAATTTATATATAAAATATACATTGCAATGAATTTAAGTAAAGACGATTGAAATTAATAAATTTGAAGTATATGAAAAAAAACTTTTTTAATTTTTCGACTAATTTCTATAAAAACGACAACACTTAGGGCAGTTTCTAAAATTTTCGTTTAAGTGTCAGTTAAGACTAACTAGCAGAATTCCATCGGTAAAACAAAAGGGATTTTGCCGGTTAACGTTATCAGACACTTAACTGGACATTGGTAAGGACAGCACTTAATGAATGAAGTATAATAAAAATCTTAACACATAGAAATTGTCATTTTCTTTTTTTTCAAATTAACTAACGAATTAATTATTAAATACATAATAGATAATGATAATGATTTTTTAACAATGCGTATATTAAACATAATATAGTTTACTTTCTATAGTAAATGGCTACTATAACGATCTGACTTTGACCGTAATGCACTCATGCCAAACTGCAGTAACAGATATTATGTATTATTTATTGCATTAACAATGTCATTCTTAATAAGTGATGTTTTAATTTAATGAGCAAACACCGTACAACTAAATTAACTGTAAAAAGGTTTCGAGAGGAAAATAACTGTAAGCAAGGAATAACTATAGGCAGGCAGTATGCACAGGTATAACTGTGATTTAAACTTTCTACCGGTTCGATCTTGCAGGAAAAATTAGAAAATATGCTGTCCATATTTCACTATAATATTGATGCTGTATGAAATATTGACTTTTCTTGTGCGTTGTAATGTTTTCAAGGTCAAACAAATTGTATCTCGATGCACATAATAATAATAATAATATCCTATACTCCGTTTAATGGGAGTGGGAGCGTCTACGCATTAGTAAATATAATGACAAATCGAGAGCTGGGTTTTTGACGGCTTTGCGCGTATAGGTGCGTTTTTTTCGATATAATGGCAACAGTGGAAGTCGGGCGATGACGAAGATGATAATAACAACAATGATAATTTATCATATATTCGTCGGAAAGAAATCGTTTAGCGTCTCGGGGAATATAAAAAAAATATATATATTATGTACAACCTCATACAGGTTAAGACGGTGTATACGCGACGTACGACGGGCCGGAAAGACTGCAAGAACGCAAGAATCACGAGTAAAAGCGCTTTTACGTGAGGCCCGCGGCCGGGTAAGCGCCGTGTTTTGTCGCCATCATTTTTCAACATTTTAAACGTTGTCTTTAGAATATAATATGTGCGCGCGCGTGTACGGTATAATACACCCGAGTTTTACCGGGTTTTTATTCCGAATAATATTTATACGGAACGGCCCGGCGATGATAAATCGTGATCGTACGTCATATTATTTCACACTGCGCGCACGGTGAAAACGAGCTTTTACTTGTTGTTGTCGTCTCCACCGTCTTCGTTTTAGTTTAGTTTAGTTTTGTTTTGTTTTTTTTTTCATTTTTACGAGACATCTTAGCCCCGCTACGAAAAGATCCCCCCCCTCCCACAGATGACACTTTTTCTCCGAGTGTATACTGCAGGTATACAATATTCTATTTGCCACCGAAAATACAAAACTATCGCTTGACGTGGATATATTGTTATGTGAAATTCAACGCGTTAACAAGACACGCCCGCAATATCGGTTTTCGTCTACGTCAATTTATTATATATTATATAATATATATATATATATATTTATATAGCATAATATGCTAATATATAATATGCTATTATATTATAATAATATACAGGATGATTCACCAAGCATACCTGACCCCAGATTTGTAATTTTCCTTGAATAAGTAACATATTATAATAAAATATAACTATATAAGTACATATTATAACAAAAACGTTTATTCAAGTAAATTACAGCAGGAGAGCATAGCATCATATTTTGTAAATTTGTAATTATTATTTATAGGTATATAATAAAATGTATAGACATTTTTACATAAACATTCCCATTGGTTTGAGGTTACAAATACTTTCAATTATTTGTAAGTATAGTTATAGCTGATCCCCGCACTTCGTTGCCCTTAAAAATGACAAATCTTAAAAAAATTGTGATTGTTCAACTATTTTTGGGTGTAACTCGTTGCAGTAAGTACAACTTACTGACACCCTGGTAG
Organism: Macrosiphum rosae; assembly: GCA_016617965.1. Classification (NCBI taxonomy): domain Eukaryota; kingdom Metazoa; phylum Arthropoda; class Insecta; order Hemiptera; family Aphididae; genus Macrosiphum; species Macrosiphum rosae. The sequence continues at coordinate 22,465 of WHPZ01588201.1, forward strand.
GCAATCCGACTATGTCGGATCACGGACAATGTGCGATATCATATCAAGTAGGCAATCCACCTGCGGTGAATTGCAGGCACGCCGATCGGCGGCTATAAGTACAACTGAGCCACCTTTGTAGGCAATGTGTAAAAATTCGATTTGAAGCATACTTTTACCTACTCTGCCAGATAACCAATCGCAACCAATATAACAATAAAGACTAATTTCTGCTATTTATTTTTCCTATACCAATAGCAACCATTTATAAACAAAAATTTCCGACGTCAATCTCAAAATTCCTGTTTGAGCACTTCCTTGGGTTAGACTTACTTGGTCAAATTGTGAATCCTGGCTGGTTTAGAACCACTCAAACACTAAAAAAAAATTTTATCAACAGAGTGTTTCTGAAATGGATAAGGTAACTAGTAAAGACGTACTCAGTGTGATGGCCCAATGAAGGTTTTTTTTAATTTTTTTTTCTATCTTCGAAATCTGGGTTTATACAAATTATTATTAGAACATTATCTTAAATGTAAAAATAAATGGCCTACTTGTATTTTTTGAAAAATTCTCATACGCATCGAGATGTCACATTATTTTCGCGCTTGAATCGCCGACTAAAAAAACAAATTGTGTGGCACATCGATTTGTATGAGAACTCTACAATATAAATAGTGGTGATGGTTATTTGTTGTTTTTTAAAACACATGATTAATTATCGCATTATTTTACTTTGTCAACTAATAAAAATGATAAAATAATAACAAAATTAGAGTTAACAAAGTTTTAAACGATTGAATTTACTGACATACTGACATAGTACATTGATTTGTGTGATTTAGATGTACAGGTAATGAAATATGGTAACTTTTATAATAACCGTAATTTTTACATAAAGAACATTAGTTGAGTTCAATACTGGATATCCATTGAACTACACTTTAAATTTATTTTTAAGATTTAAGTTTTTAATTTACATTTTGAACAATGGAGTACACTAACATTGAATATTCAGAAATAGAACATGTTTATGCCAAAGAATTAAATAGTTGAGATGAACTTTTGATGAGAATTAATAATGTAGCTTATATCATTCGCCAAACAACAAATTTGTTGGAAAAAATTTGGATTTCATTACATCGTCGGATCGAAAGTGCATCGAAGTTAACGGTAGTCACATATTCACATTGAACAACTGTAGATAAAAATAGGTTTTCGAAATAAAGTGTATTTAATTATGATTATTTTAAAATGTAACACAACTTAAATGTATGTCAGTAAATTTGATAATTTAAAACTTTGTTAACCCTAATTTTGTTATTATTTTATCATTTTTGTTAGTTGACAAAATAAAATAATACGTTAATTAATCTTGTATTTCAAATAACAACAAATAACCATCACCACTGTTTATCTTGAAGTGTTCTCATACAAATCGAATTGCCACACAATTTTTTTTTAGTCGGCGATTCGAGCGTGAAAATGATGTGACACCTCGATTCATATGAGAATTTTGCAAAAAATCTAACTTGACCATTTATTTTTACATTTAAGATAATGTTCTAAAAATAATCTAGCGGATTGCACCAGCTAGTAAACTCTACTACATACTGACGACTACCACAGCGGATCTACGACACGAACGGCGTCTACGGTCTACGTCAACAGGTTGATACAACGTGGTCTATATACTTATCTACGGCGGTCGGGTACATTATTACATTTTTTTTATTACATTATTACCTTGATATTACATTAATACATTATTACGTTATTACATTATTACCTTGTTAATACATTAATACATTATTAGTCCAGTGCTTGAATTGTGGGGGGGGGGGGTGCTCAGGGGGACAGACTTCCCCTACAATTTTTATTTTTTTTTGCGTACCCCTACTATTTTTTGTACGGCCTGTGTTGAATAATTGTGCAGTTTTTAAATCGTTGGATTGAGTGCAACATAAGTGTTGCCCGGCGTATTATATAGGCAAAATAGGCACATTACGGCAGTGTTTGATATTTACCAAATTTTAGATTATTGTAATTTCGTTCGCCGAAAGGGTGTGGTTGCTCACAAGCCAAACCACATCTTACTCCACCTTAAATACCAAAATACTTAACTTAACAAAAGTAATGATATTTTAAAAATAAACTACATTACCTAAATAAATGTTTTTAGGCAGACAAATCTTCGTTTTAAATAACATTAAGTGTTAAATTTTAACCATAGTCTATACATTTTTTGTACCATGTCTGATGTTGAAATGTCTTTTAGAAAAAAATTAGAAGAAACTCGATAAAAGTATGATTTTTCATGAATATATACAACGATTTAAAGATACATATTAATTGATATTTTAATAGTCTTTATTATAAAATATTTTATATTTTTAAATAGGTATAGATTAATTATTATATCACCAAATCGCAACATTTGGATTTTAAATTTTCTGAATAATACCGAATTTTTAAGTTTGAATTTCTTTCTACCGTATAAAACCCATATCATTAATGATTATTCAATATTTTTATTATTCATTATTTTATCGTTATTCACAACAAATGATACTGTAAGTGTAAGCATATAAGTACCTAAACAAAATTAAAATAAATACAAAAATTATCATCAAAGCGTTTTTTAATACAATAAACCGTTATTGTTATCCTACTGGTTCAGTTTAACCTACTAATAATGAGTATAAATATTATTTTCATACACGCATTCAACAATTTAAAAACTGTTTAGTGCGTGCATTCATTTTATATATTCTCACCTTAACTGATCTATTTTGATCTATCTCTTGCTGATCCCGTGCACTTCATTGCCCATTAAATATGCCACCTCTATATGAAAAATATGTTTTGTTATATTAATAGCTTTAAAATATATAATGCAACCATTTATAAACAAAAATGTCCATCGGAAATCTCAAAATCCCTGTTTTAGCACCTCCCAGGGTTGGTCCTCTCCCTTTTTAAATTAACCTATCTTCTGCCCAGAGGTCTAATCTATCTCTGTACCAAATTCCATCAACATCATTCCAGCCGTTTAGGAATGCATAAAGGACACACACACACACACACATACACACACAAGATAGACAAACATTAATTTTTATATATTTATATATAGACAGTATATATACTATATCATAATATACAGGATGATTCACCAAGCATGCCTGACCCCAGATTTGTAATTTTCCTTGAATAAGTGAGCACAGAGCATATTGTTTAGTAAATTACTCTGTATATTAATAATATACTTAAATTCTCATCGTGGATTTTATACACACAGAGTGATTAACTGAGAATAATCGCTGAACGGTTCCTTTTTTTCCATATTATAATACATTTCAAGAATTTAGTCCAAATCCGATTTTTTAATTTATTTGGATGAGTAGTACTTATTGCTTAATAGCAAATATTTTTCAATTGTTTAGAATTGATATGATATTGTATAAGTTATATTTATTGGGTTGAATTTCTGTATTATTTTTATATAAAAACATTGTGTAAGGTGAGTCGTTTTTTGAAATATTTATACACATTGGAATTTATAATTTACAAACAAAAATTTTTGGTGTTAAAAAAAATATGAACATGGACTTAAAAAAAAAATAACAAGTGAATTCCTTTTCGTTATTCTATGGTTTCCTACTATTATCATCACACTCTACGAGCGTCGACGATGAAAGTTAAAATAGAATAATGCATTCGTCTCGTGCATAATAATCATGTTTTGTGGCCACTAAAGATTTTTTTTTTAATTTTATGATGAAAATGTGCTGTTTTATTGGTTAATTGATATTTTAACCGCAATATAGAATACGTTGCTCGTAAATTAATATATGAAATGCAATAAAGTAATATTTTTGTATTGTTTAAAATCCCCCTTTTTACATAATTTCATTATGCAAATTACCATGGTTTAGACAAAACCATTTAAAATTGTTGTTTACGTGACTTGATGTTTTATAGGCATTTAAAACCATACAGGGGGTCATGCGAAATAAAATAATTATTCCAAGAGTCATAGTTAGTGCATGAAGATTATGTCATGCAATGACATAACTACTTTAAATTGGAAGATCATCGACAGTCATTCCAAACATGAAAAATATTGCATAAATAATTAAACCAAATCGAGATTTTGACTTGTCCCCATTTTTATGTTAACATTAATTAAAAAAATATTTATATACACAACTTACAAAGGCAATAATAAGGGTTCCAGGAAGATAGTACTAAATTCAATCTGAACACTATAGAACGGCTGCGTTACATGTATACATACACATTTTTGAAGTACATAAACGTGACACACTTGTTATGGAGTTTGTGTTGTTACTAAAAAATATATCGTACAGCCGCTTTACACTTGAAAATCAAAACAAATTGAGTCGAGCAAAAAAAAATTGGATAGCGATGAACAACGTGGATAGCTGCAGATACTTGGTTTTTGTATAAAAATTATAACATAATACTGTATTCGGTACAAACACGATGTATAATTAATGCGTACGTATATCTATTTAATTTTGAAAACTAAACCAGACGTTGAATTTAAATTGTAACGAAACAATATTTGCATTTTGTACAATATTTTAGTAGGTAGACAATATCCTGGTTTAAATTTGTATTTCATTATAATATACGTTTTTGAAGAAGATTAAATTAATATAATTAAATACATTGTATTGATACTTGTTAAGCTTATAAATTATAATATAATATTATATTATTATGCATCAGTGATAATGCGTTATTATACTTAAAAATGAACAAAATTCAATGTAAATATTATAATACTGAGATAATGTAAACGAGTTTCATTCATCCGGAACACCGTGACTGAACATCGTAACATGTATAACTTATTCACAGTTATTTCTTTAATTGTTTCAGAATAATATAGGTTTATTTCACGTTGTCAAGAGTAAACCTCATTAGACTTATAAAATATTATATACGAACCGAATCAGATTATCACGACGGACGTGATGCCATTATATTGTTTGCAATCTTTCAGACGCTGATAAAATAATCTGTATAGACACGGAAGTTCTCTTCTATTTTAATTATAAATAATCATAGCGTCTAAAAAATAACAAAAAATGCAACTATTTATTGTAGATAGAAGTATTCAGTGTTAAGTAGTAGTACAATAAGCATCAAAATATCGACTTATATTTTATTATAATAGCGTTGTTTTCAGCTGACAGTATTAATGAATTAATGAAGAAGTCTATTTCTAGTAGGTACAAAAAAAAAAATGTATACAGTGATTCTGTGTTTCTGACATAAATAAATCACAGAAATTCTAATGGTAACTAAAATAGTTGTATAATAATATGTGATACCATTCTATTACAATATGTTTTAAGTTGGTCTGTACTTCTAATATTTAATATTACTATAAGAATTTATTATTAAAAAGTCATGCAAACCGGCTTATGAAATTGGCAACTTTTCGGTCGATTTTTACACTACATTATTAGGTCTATTAAACCATATTACTTTAATTAGTAGAAAGGTTTCTTTAGATGTCATAGATTATTCAGTTAACTGTTGTTTGATAGGTACGTTTATAAATCGATTTATAAAAGTTCTACATTTCGTAATACATTTTTAATGTATTATATATATATATATATGTTTAAATACAACTTGTACCAATAAAAACTTTAGTGTTATAGGTTTTAAAAAGTTATTTAACACATAACAATATAATAATTCAATGATCTGAGCATGTTATTAGAATCTGAGTGGAGCGATAAATGTATTGATTTTACAATAATGTGATTTTTTTTATGTACTCGTATACATAACATATTATAGAAGAAAAACATTTTTATTTTAAACTTCGGGGAAGGTTCCTGGTAGAATATTGGATCAAGTTTTTACTTTTAAAAGGTCAGCATTTAAAATTACAAGTATTAAAAAAAATGGGATCAATATTTGTTCAGAATTAGTCAAATTCAAGAAAATGTTCAAATTGCTGTTGTGTATTGTGTATTGCGTCCAATTTTATAGTTAAAACTCAAACATTTAAAACAAATTGTCTCATTTGTAGTTCATAATGCAGTGTAACCATACAATTAAAAAAAAAAAAAAAAACAAAATCTTGATTTTAGATTCTGAGTGGAACAATGAATATATTGATTTTACAATGATGTGTGTTTGTGTCTGTCATCACCTTTTAGGATATTAAAAATGATTAGATTTTCTTCAACAGTATTTTTTCTGATAGGAAAGTGAATCTAGTTGGTATTTTTAAGTAAACATTTCTCAGTACTTTTAAAAAACGCCGTAAAAAACAAAAGAAAAATTAAGGAAAAACAGGAATTTGAACATGTTTTCGAGAAAATTGAAACCTTTTTGGTGCAACTCTTAAACAAATGACAGTAGGTACATGCAATTTTGACATGAGCATTTTCTATACAACATAACATTTTCCACATATTTTGATTCTTTTTGAACTGTTTACGGACATTGTCAGTTTTCAATTTTTTCATTTTTTTTTTCTATCAATATCAATTAAATTTTATTTGTTGGGTAAAAAGCGTGAAAATTGAATGTAAAACTCCTGATATATTGTTACAATAGCAGTTGAAAAATATTGAAAATACATAGGCAATATTTTTTTTTATAAGCATTTAAGTTCGAATTTTGACAACATTTATCAAATTTAATAATTATTTTGTAGTTGAAAATGTATCAAATGTTTAACTTTTATATCTAAGGATTAAAAGTTTAAAACAAGTTTAAACGTAAATATAGTTTTTATATAAATTACTTTATTCACAATTATATCATCAAATATACTTAGTAATATCATAGGCTGACAGACCGTTTTTCTTATACAATGATATTAAGTCATTGGATTCAAATTTAACACCATCCATTACAGTGACCCACTTGTAACCCACTGAACAGCAGAGCAACATCCACTTGCCAACCTTTTTTTTTGTTATGTGTTATATGAAAAAAAAATTATCCTTGATGAACTTCGTGGGTCCTCTAGCTTAAATACTTTTTTTTTTTGACATTTGAAGTTCAATTTTGGACGAAATTAGTAACATACTAAATTCCGAAATACACTCAACTCCTATCGAAAAGAAGAGCGGTAAACTACTTTCCCCATTTTTTCGTGTGGTTATTTGATATTAAATATTATTTTTAATGTGATAAATTGGTAATTTAGAAACTGGAAGTAGGTTTAATGCCGTGTCCATTGTTCATGTCTATTGATATGCAAATAATATAGTGATGAAGGGTTAATGAAGTGTTTTGGAGATGTTATACATAACAATAAAATAAGATTCACACAATATAAAAGCTGAAGTAGTATGGGGTATGACGATAAAATAATTTGATATACGAATTACTACGAATTAATTCTTTTTGGTCCATTTTATTCCCCCAAATTTTTTTTTTATTGTAATTGTTATTATTATAGTTATTTTATTGTTTCGTGTTAGGTGTGCACTTTCCATTTTTTATTTATTCATATCAAATACGAAATAGCATAGAATAAATAATAAATATAATGTTTTACTGCAAATTAGTATAAGTTCTTGGCACTGTTAATGCTTTTATTTTCTCTATTTCATTAATTTCGTATGTATCCAGCTATATACTTTTACAGTTTTATGTTCAACTTTTCTAATTCATTTCTTTGTTTTAAATGTTTTTTATTATTTTACACCAATTTAAACACATACATTTTTTTTTTTTAATAGCCTGAATTATTTGTTTCAAAATACTCAATTTTATAGATAAAATACAAATTACCAAACGGTGGTTTTACTCTTCAGGTGTAAACTTATATTATAGGCTTTTTCCTTCTTAATGAGCACAGAAGAAAATGTCATCCAATTTCTACCCGAACTTCAAATATAATTCTTATGATATGTAGAATACTATGCAAAATATTTAAATTTCGCAACTTTCTTCTGTTTTCAAAAAAGAAAATGGATCGCTTAGTTTTGATAAAATATTTCATGTTCACGTTGAAAAAAAATAAAAATATATTTACTATTTATATAATCTATACTATCTATTATTTAATGATCTAAATATATAATCCTCTGAAATAATAACAACTTTAAGTTGTACATTCAATAAAACAAAATAAACAAATTTCGGAACCATTCAAGTACAGTTATTTGGAATGGGAAATTATTCCCATTTTTATTTGAACAACACATTGATAGAGTAAGTTGAAAGTCAAATACCACTAAATGAAGATAAATACGTATAACATTATTCAGGGCTTGATTCAAGTGAGAAATTAATAACTGATGACCAAAAAATACAAGATTTTTTCTTAAGTATGTCCCCCCCCCTACTCTGACCTATAATCAGTATTAAAAAACTACAATGGATCGTTTCGAATGATTTGATAATTTTTTCTCTAAAGTAATCAACAATTATTATTAACATACAGAGTTTAATGTTCAGTGGAAAATGGCTTTAGACCAACACATTTAAAGTAACATCGTTAAGAACCAAAAGGTCGTATCTCAAATTATCAAATTATACAGTAGAGCAGTTTTAAACTTCAAACTGTAATATTTTTTTGTAATGAAAGATTTTTAATGAGTCAAATTTAAAAATTAATAAAGTTGTTTTGGGTTAAGTCTTAAAATTTGCCAAACTTAACTTAAAAATGATGTAAAAATTGCAGTTGGGAACCAAAAAGTTGTTTTTTTATTGTTAGTATTTTTTTTTTTTTTTTTAGAACTTTTTTGTTTTAAATTAAATGTGTATTTCCCGGAAAACAGAATGCGATTTCACAAAATAGGTGTTTGATGGTAAAATCCAAAAGCTGTTGTCACTCGTGTTGTTAAAACCAAAATAATAATATAACAGTAGGTACTATGATTTATACTTCATAAAATTACTTATTTGGTTGATAAATTCACAATAATTAATAATATTGTATTATCTCATGGTTCATAAAATAAATACAAAATTTAAAATAGTACCTTAGGTTATCAGTTTATCACTTAGCACTTTAGTTAACAACTGGGAAATTCTATTTAGAATTTCAATCATTGATATACATTACAAATCTGTAAACTGTGTTGATTTAGTTCATTTTAGTTCTCGATAACTCTAAAAATAATGTAACTAAATGAGCTTGGGTAAATTTGAATATAAATTATAAATTTATAAAATAAATTACATTTTCAAAAAAATCGATTAAGTACCTTTTGGTTTGTGAGCCTACGAATATAATATGTAGTATGTAGACAGTGCCTATGTATAATGCCATGGTACTATACTTAATAACTTAATATCCGTATTAAGATTGTGTACTCCGTTCTATTTGTATTTACCATTTACGTATTTCTATTTTCACCAGTATTGCTTCTGTTCCTGTTGCGTTCGTAATAAAATATTCGTTGCTCGCAATTATATTATAAGAAACGCAGTCTTGCGGATGAACTAATTTTTTTTGTTCAGTTCCCATAATTGGGAAATCACGACATTGGTCGCATCGTCTTTTGAAAATAAAAAAGTCCCTTGCATATAAGTACACATACTTACACACACTCTCATACACACACACACTCACCTATACATGTGATATCGCATATAAATAGTAAATACTTACCCTACGTCGTCTGCCAAATAGTATATTTTGTCCGGACGGTAATTATTTCGGCGACCGCACCGGAATTTACCTTTACCGGAAGTGCGCGATAATACTGCGGTGAAATCCGCAACATCCCAACCCTCTTACCATTCCCAACCATTCACCACTAACCTTCCACCTAACCTGTTGACTTCGCTCTTCCTTTTTTCTTTCATTTACCGTCCTCCTTCTAGCCATGATTTCATTGTTACTTGTTCTATTATCGAAATGTGGTTGAACAGACGGACGACAATGGATAGCGATCTTATTTCCCCTGGGACCGTCGTCGGCCAACTATGGTCGGCCGTTCTCCGTGACCCACGCGCGAGCCCGTTCGGTTAAGTTTTAATTTGTTTTTCGGGTGTCCGCCGCCAGCAAGAATTCGCTTGGACGTAAATCCACTGGCGACGAAACCACTACTGTCGACACTTCAAACTTTTATCCCGACGATCCTCGAGTGTAAAAAAAAAAGATTAAAAAAACCATCTACCTATAAGCTTTGCAGATGTTTTATTGATTTTGCAAGTTCAACTTTGCCCGATTTTAGAGGATGAATTTTCATTTCCCATGATATTAATTCGAAAAGCGTTATAACCATATAGGTATATGATAATATCATGTATAAAGTATATAATATTATTATGTTAATGACGTTTGAACTATTTTTTCCTGGACACAACCGAATTTGTAAAGTTATGATTAATTTATTTTATATTCTACAAATCCACCACGTAAGTTTAAATATTTTAAAAACCTAAATGTAGGTACCTATATTACTATATTCCTATAGGTAGTTATTTTTATTTGTACTTGTATTATATCTACCTTGTTATATCATCTTACCATCTCACATCTAAACTGATGATTCATTATATAATAATATTATAACATAGCATGCATAAAATCATAGTTTAAACTTTATTATATCCTTATGACAATTCTCTGATCTAATTCTAAAACTTCACAGCGTAGTCTAGTACTCTATCTCTAACTAAAACTTAAGTACCAGAATATAATATGCATTAAATAAATATTATAGTATTCTACTTGCATATTTTGTGTACGAGTATATCCGATATCCATTGCAAAGGATATTTTTTATTAACATAATTTATAATTTTATCTACGAACAAATATGAACATGCTTACAAATTTACCATATGCCTCTCTATCTCTACTTGCTACATTTTAAATAAACTTTAACGTTTAAATATTTTACAAATTATTTGAAAACCCTGTTAAAGATAATCGCATAACATATATTTTCGAATACGTTAGCTTTAGTTGGTCCAGTTTCACTCCCAAAGTGTTATATTATTCAATTCCAATCATTTATTTATTTTTAATCTATTTAAAAGCACAATAATTTTACATTGAACTCGATAAATAATATATGTACAGAATATTATGTTTACATTCGACATTTGTTAATGTTCGATACTATTGGTTCCTTCTAGTTTTCAACAATAATTAACAAACTAAAAAACATTTTTACGTAACTTTTATAATTAAAAACAAGCGGACACATTTTAAATTATTTTTTTTAACTTTTTAACCCCATTTCTATTTACACCGTGGTGTCAAGTCACTATTCATTACTGCAATTAAAAAAAAACACCGTGTCAGTTTGTTTCTAGTCAACTACGTGTGTACCTTGCGAAAATGTATTGAAAACACAATGACATTGAATTTTATTTGAATGTATAATATAATAGTCTGTTGTGTTTGAGTATTATAATATATTATATTACAGTTATTTGAGGTATCTATCTACGTACCTACTATACAACGTATGCTAATATAATATAATCAAAATTAATGAGAACGTAAGTAAAAGACAAATACAAACAACAAATAATCTTTGAACGATTACATTACGAATAATCACTTAAATATGACAAATGCCTAATTGTATAAATTATTTTATTTTAGATAGTTACTGTTTATAACTATATTATTATAATATATTAATCTATTTTTTTTTTATTCGTCAATTACCATAATATGCTTGCTGATAAAATTTCTCCAATTGTATTATATAATTCTATATTTCTATAACTATTCGAGATCGATTATAGACACTGGCGGTATAAAATAGATGCCATTATATTTAAAAAATATATATAAAAATATTAGATGTGTTGATTGGTTATTAAATTATTAATTTAATTACTTTATCTATTGATATAACTTTTATTGAAAATAGTCCAGTATTTTTTGAATCTATAGTTGACAAACATTCATTTTATATATTATTATTAGATAATATTATACAGAAGGTGGCTCACCAACCACGCTGGCCCCATTTTTCATTTAATAATGCACTTATTCAAATTCAAATTTTTGGAAATTAGAATTATAGACACTCAAAATCTCAAACACCATATTTTTAAATGATTAATATTTTTTTTGGTATACCTACTTAAGGAGTATACTGTGATAATATAAGCAGCTGCTTTTATTGAGAACCCCCATTTATTTACAGTACCTAGTTTATTTAGTAGATATTTTTAAATACCTAATTCAAAATTTGGTTGAAAGTTTTTGAGTTGTTAAAATGATTTTACATACTAAGGATAAAAGTCCTTAAAAAGTATTTTACAAAATGTAAAATAGATCTAATACCTATTGGATCTGGTTTTTATTATACCTATTAGCACTATTTTTACAAATTAAAATGTTGATGGATTAATATTAATATTAGTAAAATGTATCTTCCAAATACATCACCATAATTAGGATATATTATCCTTAGCTCACGAAGTTAAATAATTCAAAAACTACTCAAACGAATTTTGATAAGTCAACATTTTTAAAAAAATGATCCACTAATAATTTACAGTAGAAAAAGAAGTTTGGAACCATCGACAAATATAAAATGAGATTACGCGCAGTTAATAACTGCTATGTAAGTAACTAAAAATTACGAATATTATACAACTGGCAAAATGTGTTGCGTATACAAAATGCTAATGATTAATGAAGGATATATTATTCATACACCTACGATTAATTTATTGGCATACGAGGACCAGCCATGGCAAATGAATAAGGAGCCGATAGAATCTCATTAGTGTTGTCAAGTAACTAGGATAGGAAAATTAGATAATGTCTACCTATAGTTTACTGAGAATTAAGTATCTCGGCGTTTCAGTAATAATTAAGCATACCCACAGTGCGAGCATCTTACGAATAATGAAATATCTTCAAGGAGCTGCATGTAAAGTTCACAACAGACATACCTACAAACAAGACGATGCAATATTATACATATTTATTTTATACAAATTAAAACTCGTGAGAACGTGTTTCCGTTGACCAGCAAGACGAAAGTAATTTAAAAAATAAAACTTTAACTAGTTTAACTACAATATAAGTTATCGTAATGTTTGACGTGTGCCTCTGATTCGAAAACGTGCACGTCCACAAGGTAAAATATTATATTGCCACTTGTCCGGAAATATCGGTTGGCTATAAATTATTACAGCAAAATCGGTTTCTATAACGGTTGACAATTTGGTTTTTCGGGACGGTCCGTTCGGAAACTATATTATTATCATATGACGTACAATCATATAGGAAACCATTTTCGTCGTCCGGTATCCTCGTCACATACACCACCGTTGCACTCGGTCCACTGCAGTTCTTGTCACGTCGACCGTATAATAATAAAGCACAAAAGTCCTCGGGAAAAATAGGCACCCACCCCTCCCTAGCAAAGTCCAATAATACAATATATACGTGTACCTATACATTATAATATTATAACATAATACGTAGGTACGGACGTTTGTCCGTATAAATCATCTTCGCGGTCGAATGGTAGGAATTTCTTTCTCTCTGCCCGAAACCGGCGAGTGCCATTATTTACGAAATTGCATATATTTATTGTTATATATTTGAAGTATACGCTGCAGGTATATAATAATAATACGGCAATCTATATTATTATTGTTATTATTATATGCACCGCGGCAGACTATATACCCGTCGGACGACCGCCGATAGTAATAATATGTTCCTGGGCTATAACGTGGCCGATATAAAGAATTTTTCTGGACGGGACATATATTATTATATGTGTATATAGTCGCCATATAGCGCCATCACACAATAATATAATAGTATCATAATAGTATGTCCTCGGCTCGTATTGCGCATATAGTAGTTTTTCCACGTCCTCGCGTGTAACGGACGGCTGGACGGCCAGCAAGAAAAATAGTAATAAATAAACGGTAGGAAAAATGTATAAAAACCTATGTATAAGATTATAACATAAATATTCGTCGACCGCCGCTGCCACCGTCGCCGACGTTCCGTTTTGGACAGTGTTTTATGTGCCGACATTATATGCGAATTCGTTATACATATAATACACGACGGCGCTACGACTACTACGGATATATACACTTGGGGGATACCTGCGACATACACATGATGAGCTCATATATATATATTTAGGTATAAAATGTATATTATAATAATATATATACACATACGCACTGCCGCCGCGGTTCGTCGTTAGAGCTGGGTCTTTCGCCGTCTCCGCCTCGGCCGGTTTCCGCCACGAAAACATATTTATTGCGTAATTTATGTGGACGTAAAAAGTCTACCAGCATGCATTGTAAGCAAACTAATAATACACCTACATATATACCTACATTGTTGTGGGTGCTTCCCGGTGAAACTTTCTCGAAGAGTAGCGAGAAGACGGCCTCCTCCGCGGCCACCACCGCCACCGAGGATTACGTTTAGACTCGGCAGAACCACTATATAATATATATATATATTCCTCTTTACGTTACCCCCGCCACATCGTGGCTATGTATACCACCCATCCACTCGCCCTGTTGATGTTTCAGTCGCACGCACACTAGGTATACCGTGGTAGTAGTATCTGTGGGTACCGCGGTAACGCTCGTCTGAGCGCCTCATTGGTGGAGGGAGCAACGGGCACGCGAGGAGACGACGTTTGACGGGCACAATATTTAATCGTTCAGCTAGAAAATCGTATTCGCCCACTTCAAGCAGACTGTAGTGTAATAAACGTCGTGGACAAAAAAGTATGCGTCTACGGGGCCCCGAAACGTGTAAGTTAAAAGAAAAAAAATATAGAAAACACAACTTTAGTCGAAGTTTAGATCGTCGTCGGCAACGGCAATAAAACGGGTATTTTATTTTTTAATAGAATTTCCAGGAAGGGTCGACTATACTTGTACCATCATACTCAAACTGCACACTATACAGGGTGGATCTAAAACCGTTAAACTGAAGACCCGTGCAGTAAAAAAAAATTGTATTCATACAAAATGCACATATATAAAAAGTTCTTCTATCAAACACTGAAATAATTCAAACTATATAATATAATATAATATCATCCATCACGGACGGCGCGACTCTAAACAAATTGGGTTTCCGCATTTGGGAGGTTTCACTATCGTATCGCAGATCGTCGTAGATCGTCAACAAATAGTACCCTGAAAAAACATCATCGACCACGGCGTTTGTACTTAACGTGATACATAATATACCAGCCATTGCAGACTTTAGGCCCGGTGTTTACATATTCATGATATACCTAGGAGAGACTATAATATTTTGGCCTATGTGTCCCGTTATATTTATGTCGTTTTATTTGTATTTTATATAAAACGTTTATATATAGAACGTCTCTACTGTTCCATTCACACCGTATCGAATAAGAGTATTTTTCAAATCGATTTTAACTTGGCTTTTTTTCAACATAATATAATATGTCCATTATGGAAGCTAGTTTCAAAAAAAATAAAAATAAAATACTACCAGAGGCAAAAGACAAAAACGTCAGTGAAGCGGACATTGTTGTTTCAATAAAATGTGTCGACTACATTAGTTTACTATTGATATTCTAAATGTATACATTATAATAATAATATTATATTAGATTTGTTATGATTGTGCAGGTATAAGAAATGTAAAAAAATTATTTTTTTCTCCAAAAAGCAAATAAAAGTTAAAACTGTGGAATTTTGCATTGGACACATTTTGCTATTGACAGATGTATTTTTGATCCGCCAACTCCATTCGATCTAGGAAGTGATATTAATAACCAATAATTGTAATTAATATTATTCGTAGGCACACAATTGTTACCTGCTCCGAGAAATACCAATATTGCTACGGAACCTACCTATTCCAAACGTATTTACACGAAATAAATAACGAGTAACGGTAATTTTAAAACAATATTACAAGGAGCCAAGCCGACGATAATCCATCTTTTAGTGCACACAAATCATAAAAGTTTTTAAAAAACGTCGTGGACTATAAGACGAAGTCGTCGTTGTATGATTTATTATTTAATATAGCTATATACCGCGTAAGCTTTTATATTTATGAATAGATACGTTTTACGGTTAAGAAGTTTTATTATTACGCATTATTTCTGTGGACCTGAGTTACAGTGCTTGTCTCGTAAATTGCAATCTACTAATTATTAATAACTTATTTTAACTCTTTAGTCACAGAAGTCTCACATTGCTTACTGCTAGATTTTCAGGACTGGAGTATTAATCATAATACAATATTACATCCGTATCTGTTGATGTGTACGTATTTATCATTTGTGACGATTGGTATCATTGAGATCTATTGAAACATAAAAATGATTTTTAATAATTTGTACATAGAAAAAATTCTCTTCACAAAGTGGGTAATAATAATAAACCAACATTAAACTATTCAGATTAATTTGTGTTTATTACAATCGACCACAATTTACAGTGCCGGGTGGTGGACACATATTATTATTGTACCTATCTCACCCAAACATGATAGTATAACAATAGTTATATTCAACCAATAATGAAGATTTGGGAAACTATAAAATTTCCCAGAAAATCGTCTATAAACCAGTACTTATATTATATTAAAAATTTTAATAATTATAATTATAATTATTTCCGTTTAGCACAGTCCATCGTTGAAGACATAGACTATGCATTGGACATTCTTAAAATATTTAACCACTTACAACTATTACTATCGGTGGCTAAACTGTTTTAAATAAAGTTTTTTTGACATAAATGTAAAGTATATTATTAAGAATATTTTTAGTATATTCATTTTTAAGCAAATAAATTAGTTGAACTGAATCTAAAACACAATTATACGCAATAATGTGGTATGGCTATACTGTTTCGTAGAACTGTTTTGCTATCTTATCCAAAACATTTCTAATTCACAGTGATTTTAAAGGACAATATTGTTTTTTGGTTATCAATACCTACAAAACGTAACTATCATATTATATACTTCGGTCAAAGTTGGGCGTGTGCATCAATAATCGATGATCACATTTTCTTCCTGTGTTAGGCATTTTTCCGAAGTTCGGAGAAATTATTGTTTTTATGGTTTTACTTTTTCGTATAGTTGTTGTTTACATTAATTCGATTTCGCGACAGATATATTTGTCCAATTTCAATGTTTGTTTTTGTAATTATAGACGTTTTTCAGGCAGCAGAAAGGAGTCCAGTAGTTTATTACAATCAGTTATTAATCCAACTCGGTTGGATGGTTAAAGTATATTAATTGAAAACAGCGATTTCTTAACCGGTTTTTAATAATTGATTGTAGTATCTAATTATGCTTTCAATAGTATAGTCTAAAATCGTTTTAAAATATATATTTAATATTTATTTAAAACATTGTTTAATGGGTTTTGAAATAAATTAGTTTATTTATTAAGTTCCTATTGATTTTTAGTTTATAACTAAAAATATAAACGGAAATAACAAGGTATTCACTCAATTAAAACTTAAATATCCTTTTTTTTTTATCATAATTTTTGATAAATCTTTTACTGTTATAGTTGAATAATACGCTTAATTAATCGGTAATAATATTAGTACGCACAGAAAACACAGAGTGAAGATACCTCCCAGATGAGGTACTTTGTCAGTAAATAGTAATAGTTAATTTATTTACACTTGCACTTGCATTTACATTGTTTTTTATTCCATAATTTTACATAATAGCTAATAAATTATTTACTCATGTGAGCAGGTCACGACACCACTGTCTGTTTAATCTTTTTTGTGGATTACCAGGCATGGATATGATTGCGAGTTGAGAAATAAGTGGATTTGAATGACGATATAATCGGTAATTGAAACGTTTGTAATGTAATTTGGCTAATTCCATGACTGTAATCCAAAATATCCTTATAGTATTTATTGAGCAAACAATAGTTCTAAATTAGTATTAAGACAATTGGAAAATTATACGGTGGTTACCTAATGTTTGGGAAAAGTATGAAATATGAAACTTTGTAAACTTATTAATGACACGTTTGACAGTAAAATATAATACCCGTGTAATATACAATTTGTAGGGAAAAAAGATGTATAATTATAATATATGCACAAAATATTTAATATACACTAGTTGTGTACAGTCATTATTGTAATGCATATTATGTTGTTTGAATAGATGCATTATTCAGAGGTTTCCGTTGCATTCTAGTGATCCGGTCGCATATATCTGTGTCACGTATTAATTTCCTTACATTAATATTGTATCGTATACACGCAGTACGCCTGGTTGGTCTTATCTATAAACGACTCGAGACCGAACTTAAACAATCGTATCCGAAAAGGCGAAACAACTTAAGATAGGTACCTACAAACTTATATTATTTCTTACAATAATATTCGTATTAGCTCCGTTAATTTTTATTTTATATGTCACATTGATATAAAATAACACTGTCAACGGTTCTATATGGTTATCCAACGGTGATTCCTATATGCATAATAGCTACTGCATAATGCTGTATAATCTTTATATTATTCATCAGATTATAATATGAACTTGATTATTTGTGTCCTCTATTCGTGAATATTCGTTGTAACATCGTTAATATTTTAGATACGAACTTGTGATAATAGAAAATCGTAGAAAAATAAACACATTTAATAAAATAAATATTATTTCTCTGAGCTACGGAGTGTCCAGTTTGGTAATAATATATTTTCTATATAAACCGTATTGGCAAAATATTTCCAATTCAAATGATAATATTTAAGATTGTATCAAAACTCAAAGTTATAATATACCTAATTTTAATTATTTTGTGTAATAAAACAGTTTTGATGGTTGGATATATTAATATAGTATAACTTTTACAAGCTGAATACGTGTTTAACGAATACGATTAATTTACATACAATTGTATTGTTTTAGGTAAGTATATAATTTCCTAAAACCTAACAATGATACTGTGATAAATCGATTATACTTTAAAATATATATTAAGAGTAGGTAATTATAGGCAATAAAAATTCATTAAAGGCTAAATAATATAGATCGTTTAGTTATTATATTTTCATAATTAATAACCAAAATATAAAATGTTTCCAAATATTATTTTAATAAACTTAATAAAATATTGTAATTATTGCTTATACGAACCAACAAAACTTTTTTACAAGGGTAAAAGTTCAGCAAACTATAACGATAGAGATAAAACTGTTGGCATTTTTAATTTATATAATAATCATAATTATTATTAACGTAATTAACTTAGACTAATAATACCAAAATACCTGAACTATAATTTTACGAGCAACAACACAGTTTTATACTCTTTCAGAAATGTTTCTGATGTTTCTACTGTTAAGGTTGCATAACTATAATTAATTATTAAATGTTAGCAAAAAAAAATAACAAATTATGCTCACTTT
The DNA here is from genome assembly GCA_016617965.1 of Macrosiphum rosae. Taxonomy (NCBI): domain Eukaryota; kingdom Metazoa; phylum Arthropoda; class Insecta; order Hemiptera; family Aphididae; genus Macrosiphum; species Macrosiphum rosae. Next base: position 41,818 of record WHPZ01588201.1, read on the forward strand.
TCTTTATTTTATGCATTGACATAATCAATTCTAAAAATATAAAACCCTCAAACTTTCAAGTTGTATCCATTGGCAACGTATATAGTTTTTAAAGCAAACTTAAAAACAATTAAATAAATACGACGATTTAATATTTTTTTATTCTTTAATATTATAATATAACGCAATAAGTACATATACAATATATTTATTTTTCGATGAGAAAAAAATTATTATTCAACTACACAATTATTATTAATTCAAAACTAAATGAAAGCTAATTACAAACGACTAATGAAAGACCTTAATGAAATATATGACACGGCAATAATTAAAGCTTTTACACTATATAATGTACCGATTATTTTTCAAAGGGTTTGTAATAAATTTAATTTAAACCTTTTTACAGGTAAAATGCAGAAGAACATTATATTTCATATGTATATATTTCTATACCAGTGTACCATTAAGCGTCCTTCTTTAGTCGGAAACTCTAAATTTACCATTTTTAAACAATTAGTTAACAAAACGCAGTTTTTATTTTAATTTACAAGTACAATTGAGAAACTCTGATAAATAGACATAATAAAATAACATTAATTCAATAACATTTTTGTAAATAACTTAATGAATTGGTGTTATTATAATTTACAATATTTTTTTTTTTTACATTTTTAAACGGATCATGGAACATTTGCATAAAAAAAACCGACAAACACAACCCATCCCATCATGCCATTAGTCAAGTTATGAATCTCACACGACGATATTATGTATAACAAACATCTCTAGAAATTATGTACGCATTAAAACCGAATACAGTGATAATTAATGTGGTTAATTACTTAAGTTTCAAAAATGAAATTAATTAGAATATTATTACACAAAAAAAAGTGTATAATCATATAAAATATATTGTCAAAACTAAAACTTGGTATAAATTATAATACTTTTACAGACATTTTATTACAACGGTATGAGCAACTTATTATTTTCTTCATTTTAAAGTAGATTTATATAATCCCGTGTCGAGAATCATCATTTATCATTTAAAAACTTCAACAGATGAAAATGGATAATAATTTATATAAGGCATTGGTACCTATGAAATAGTTTTTAGCTACCGTAAAATTTTATATTATTATTTCAAGAGACAACATTTTTAATTCAATTTTCAACCAATTTAAACTATAACGCCATAATAATTCAGTTTTATCATGTAAGAATAAAATTTAAATAATATTGAATTGAATTTTAAAAAAGTGATATGAAATAAGAGTAAACGGCGCATCTCCATTAGTAGGATAAGTATGTAGGTTCTGGAGCACCTCCCCCTTAAATTTTACATAGGCTGCTCTGTAATGCTCTGTCTTGTGTTTTTCCCATGCACATGCATGAGTTATAATATGTATAATATGTCGGTAGTGATATGTAAGATTTCATCTATTCTGTGGTTATATGGTGTAATATCTAATA
>WHPZ01588202.1:0-12435 GCA_016617965.1 Macrosiphum rosae
CACCTTCGAAAGGTTTTTTTCCGGTAATATCGGTGGTTATTATATATACAAATATTATGATTCATAAAATTATAAATATAAATTTAATTATGTCAATTATGTCTGAATAATTATGAATTATAATAAAAACTTTTTTAAAAATATAAGCTAGAATATGTAGGTACGTAAATTTAATTACTTTCCCAATTACGAATGACTTCTAAAACAAAAGAAAAATAGGTTATTAATGCAGTAGCACTATATATTAGGTAAGGTTAGATTTTTACTATCTATCTATATATCTATAAAAAAATATATAATATATATCTTATATATAAAAATCCCGTGTCACGTCTTTGTCCGGAATAAAATCTGAAATTACTGGACCAATCGGCGATCTTGATGACATTTTTACAATATGTGTAATTTGGCCGAACTTAAAAGATAGGCTAACTTTAAAATGGAAAGGATCAACTCCGGGAGGTGCTAAAACGGGAATTTTGAGATTTCAGATGGAAATTTTTGTTTATAAATGTTTGCCATGAGTGAAGTCGTATAAAATGATTCGTTCTTGAAATTTCAATACAGAATTATAGTGAATCGTTTTAATTAGTTGCCACGAGAAAAACAAACCATTTATTATATAGGTAATAAATCGACTATTTGTAATTGTACATATCCAATCAGTAGCTATTATTATTATGCGTCTATAAGCAATGATGGGTTTGTAAGCCATATAATAATAATAATTATAATAAAAAAAAAATTTGCTTTACTTTTTAAATATAAATTATAATATAATATTCAACTATAATAATGTGAAATGAAAATCTCTGTACCTTCTAAACTCTGGAACTACTTATCAGAAATTCTTGGTTTTTTTTTTTAAGCGAAAGAGTATTTAACGGAGAATGTTTATATGAAAGAAAAGTTTAGGAAAATCCACTTTTGTATAATATATTAGTTGCTATTGGTTAATCATGTTTGTTGACTTTTATTATTATCTTTCTTCAATATACATATATAAAATATATACAAGAAGATCTGATAAGTAGTTCCAGAGTTTAGTCTGTATAGTTATGGTCTGTGTATTTATAAAGTTAAACGAGAAAAAAGTTAGAAGATAAGTTAATTTACAAAGGGTTAAATATGTTATTTTTTACTCATTTTATTTTAGTACAGTTAGGTTAGGATAGGATTTTTCATAAATTGATTATATTAATCGACCGTAGGTGGAATTATGTAAAAACGACAAACTTAGTATAACGTTGATACTTTAGAGTTAAATCATACACTTACGTACATACAGAACGGGGTGCGCGATCTACCGCAGGTAGATTGCCTACCTCATAATGTACTGCTACGAAACAGAATTTTTATTCCGGCAACGGAAAAGTTACAAGATAAGTTTTGAACACCACACATCGAATATTAAATAACGAATTGAACATAGCACGGGATCAGCTAATATAATATTTGTTATATAATTATTATAATATACTATATTTTAACTTAATTCCAGGGACTTACTGACTTTATCTTGTTCATCTTTTAAATCTACAAAATAAAATAAGATAATTAGGGTTTATATTATAATTACATATTTTTAAAGTTTCCTTTACAACACGTTAAAACTCACATGAATATTTTTTTTCTGCTAAGTGAAAACTAATAAGTGGCTTTGCACTTAGTTTTGTACATACAGAGTAGGTAATGGGGCAAAAATTTACAAAACTATAATTGTTTTAAGGAATTTTTTTATAAAACCTTTGGAAAATGGACTTACATAAAATAATAATTATAATAATATAATGACAATATTTCCTTAATATATGAACAATATAGAAATAGAAATATGATTATTATATTATATTTCAACACCTTTATTTTCTTAAATTGCTATAGTAGGGTACATTATAATGTCCAAGTAGTAGAAATATGATTGCATAAATTATGAGTTTGTTTTGAATTTTGTAAGTTGACCCAAAATAATGTTTTTATATTTGTATTCGATATCTACACTCATAAATTAAATCTATCACGATCATATTATTTTTCCTTGTAAGTACGTTGTACTTTATATGCCTACATAGGTTAGGTATCAGGTAATACTTGTTTGGTTATTTGGTTATTTACTATAGTTTATCTTTAACTGTGCGTTTTGGTTAGTTGATAGCTTACTGAGCTAAAAATATTTCACTTGATTATTATATTTTCAATTCTACTCTTCATGAAATATTTTAATAACATTATGAAAAACACACTTTTTTTAAACTTAAAATGATCGGATTTATAATTATCCAAAGACAGGATAACAGTTTTAGTGGCAGCCAACATGACCGGAACGGTTCTAACAACATGTAACGAGCTACCGGTTATAACGAGAAAAACTAGCTGGCTACTGAAACTCAATATAACCGATTTCTACTGTGTTTTCTTATAACTTATAACCGATTAGAAATGATTATGGATTAAACACAAAAAATATCGATTTTTAATGACTTATGAAACACGGTTTACGAAAAAATGAATATGTTAAAGGTTACAACTTATAAATCAGGTATAAAATGTAAGTATTATATTATTGGTTAATTATTCACTCAACGATTAGGTCCCCGTTGGCTATAATTTATTAATTGTTTAGTAGTACCTATTTGATAAAATAAAATCTTAACCAACTTTAAAAAGGCTCTGTCGATGTAAATGTATGACTATAAATATTTAGATAGTATAATATACATTTTTTTTTTTACATTAATGAAATATTTCAAAAAAAAAAAAAAAAAAAATGTCATGATATTTTAAAACCCTATAGTAGATAATATGACAGTATTTTTCATAAAATCTTTTATTTGTGTTTTTCACTTTAAAAATACTTTTTTTTAACTATTTATTTCTACAAAAATTGGAATCAGTGAAATCTATTGATATTTAATCAGTAAAACAAAATTAGTTTTCATAAATCGATAGCAGTTAAATTAAATGCATAATAATGTTCTTACCGAGATTGTATGATTTAATGGCATTTTTGTAAATATTGTTCGCTATAAATACATAATACACTTATTATATTTTAATGTTTATTAATTTTAATTGACGGGTGTGAGGTTAACACTCCACTTCACCAAAAAACTTCCAAAATATTTGTAACTCAATTTTATTAATTTGTATCTTATTGTACCTAATTAACTTTTTATAATTTGTAACTTCATCGTTCAGAAGTGAAAATTAGTTTTTCAATGAGGGTCCAACTTCACGCAAGCCATCCAGCCCCCCCCATCCATCCATTAACTAAATCGATAGAAAATAATTTATAATTATCCTTTTAATTTGTTATCATTTGTCCATTTCCAATTGGGTGGCTAGTCCTACAGACAATTAAATTAACTCCAAAATATTTGTAACTCATGTAAAAAATCAGGAATTTTACCTTCCGACCATTACCCATGAAACAAGGGGAACACTCATTTCATGACCTATAAGCCTCACAGGGTATAAGCCCTAAGGCCAGGTCTGTGGAACTTATAGGTTTTACACACACAGTGACCACCTGGAGGTCAAAGATTTAAAATAATAGGTTCTTATGTTATAGAGGATAAATGGGGGACACTCATTTTAATTAATAATGAAATAATAAGATATTGAATTAATAGTAATCATGAGGTTGTGTATTTTACATGATAAAGACAAATAATAATAATTTAAATACGGGTAATATGGTTGAAAATTACATAATAATATAAAATTTTAAGATTTAACAATTGAATGAAAGTAGTTTTTCATTACAGAAAAATGTAATAATGATATTTCACAAGATGGCAATATAATGAAGTTTTGGCACATGGCATGAGCATAAAATTTAGAATTATGATTTAATAAGAGGTTGAATAATGCCAAAAGCGAAAGAAAAATTAACATACTTCTAGAAGTCCGATTTAAATTTTGAAAACTAATTTGAATTCAATAACTTATTTTCTATGTTTTGTAGGTAATAGATTTTCGATATTCTGTAAAGTTTTTGTAATACAGTTGCAAATTAATTTACTTAATTTCTCATAATGAAATTGTACTTTAAAGGTTCAACGAGTTAAAAAAAAAAATGAAAAAGTTTTTCCTACAAAACATAGAAAAGAAGTTATTGAATTTCAAAATTGAAATCGGACTTCTAGAAGTATGTTTATTTTCCTTTCGCATAATGGTCTAAATGAACGCATTCGTCTGATGCGAGTTTATTTTTTACCCATCACAAAAGAAAAATGATTAAGTGCACAACGCCGCTAAAGAAGTATTCACTTACATAATTACAATAAAATAAATTAATAATAGCTGATACGAATACCAACTGGACTATAAGCTCGTATCTGGTATACGGAGTTCAACGATATTACAATTCGTTTAAAGTAAATACTTATACAATAAAAATATGATATAATTAAATAAACATAACATCATAAAAGTAACTTTTAGAAACAACAATTTACATCAGAATTACACACTATAGGTACATATTAATATATTATACGATATTATGTTTAGACATATTGACTTTTTATGATTTTATTGATACACACATTATCATCAAGATCACTAACTATTTTATTTATTGAATTTTTTATTTGATTTTTATTGATTATATTAATTATATCAGAAAATAATAGAATATTAACCTAAATGTTCATCAACAAATTTGTATTGTTTCCAGTATTAATAATGAAATGTTATTGGTTTTATCGAAACAATACTAATAATAGTATATGCAACGTACATATATTTGATGCAATAATCCTTACATACCACCAGTATCGGGGCTTAAAATGGATGCATCTAAGTTATTGAATAAAATAATAACCAAAACACTAGTTGGTCCCGAATTTTGCGGTAAATACTTCAATAAACTAACGTTTTTCCTTCCTATATTAATAGACGTAGCCACTTAGGACTGACTGGATTCTATTTTAACCACAGTTATGGTAGAAATGTTTTTTTGATAATAAAAACATAAATTTTAATAATTTAACTAACTATGATATTATTTGATGATATAAAATAAATCTAAAAAATAAAATGTATTTAATAGGTTGGCATCTCATTACTAATGTAATTAAAATCACAGTGAGGAGATAGTGGACAGAAAGACTACCATACATTTTACACGTTGACCTTCATATTTGTTTTACAACAGGGGCTAGTCCCCTCATTTGGAAAATGGTCGTAACTCTAGTACAACAAGGTTACAAATTTTAAAAATTTGGTTACAAATGGTTGTCTATTAAGCTTAATGAAGAAAAAGGTTTTCAAATAGTTTTAATCGGTTGGAGGGACTATCCACTCTTTGATAAATTAGCTGTAACCATGGTACCTTGAGGTTGCAAATTTTAAAAATTAAATTACAATTCGACTCGGGGAGGGGTTAAAAGAAAATTATAAATTTAATTTCATTCATTTCGTTAATGTGTCGGAACCCACCTGCAGTTTAACCTAATTGTGAAATCTGTTTTCACCTCTGAACGATAAATCACAAATCATAAAAAGTTGGTTACTTTAAATTATAAATTAATATGAAATTTTGGTTACAAATACTTTTTAAGTATATAACTTTTTAATTGTATGTTATTTTATGATATTTATACCACATTAATTAAAAATTATAATATTTGATAACCCAAACAAAATTGTTTGGGTTTAAGAAGTTTTTGTAAATCAGGTTTTCAGTATGTAGCAGTTTGTATGAAGGGCGAGAATATTTTTTTTCAAAAATAAGATAAATTTTTTGTCCACTATCCATTTTCCATTTTCAAGTACCACAAAAAACAAACTTCCATTTTCTTCCAAATATTATATTGGTCTAAACTAAGGACGGTGTTAATTTTGATACCAGCACACCGTGATTCGGTATTCACAGTTGATACCGTAAACATTGTGCCATGATAATAATTACCGAAAATACCATATACTTTATTATAAATCTACATTTATTATTTATTATATTTTATCTACCGTATCATAATGGAAAAATAGATATTATAATACTAAAACCATATTGATAAAAAATACATGATATTTTAGCGAATAACTATAGAATTAACTGTTGTATTCCTGATGTACTAAATACTTGCCAAAATAATATATTGTATCCGTTGTCTCGTCTGTTTTAAAAAATAATACATATTTTACTAATTTAGTATTGATATTAGAACAAATAATAAGGTGCCTACTGCATAATAGTAAAGACTTTTTGTATTGTATGAGCAGTGGCGTATTTAGGATTTTGCTTCCCTAGCTGCACATTTTTTAATGCCCTCTCACCCCCCACCACTTGTTTAAAAATGAAAATTTTCATCACCCCTTAAAAAAATGTACAACTCATAAGATATCGCAATAGTTTTATGCAGTATATTAATCTATCGATTACCCATGATAACAAAATAATCAAAGCAAATATTGTAAAATTTATTGATGTTTATCTATTTATCAAATAGTAAGATATTAAAAATAATTATTTTTTGAGAAAAACATCGATGAAAGCCACATTATGGTTGAAATTAGTATAACTATTTATAGAAAACAACAAAATCGTCCAATGATAATAATGTGTTATTTATAATTTAAAAAAAGGTGGGCAAGTGGGTGTCGCTCTGCAGTACAGGAAGTTACAAGAAGGTTACTGTATCGATGGTGTTAAATTTGAATGTAATGATATAATATCATTGTATAAGAAAAACGATTCTGAGAGAAGACGGACAGTCAGCATATGATATTACCAAGTATATTTGAGGATATTATTGTGAATTCATTAATTTATATAGGTATTACCTATTTATGTGGAAACTTGTTTTAAATTTACAATCCTTATATAAAAAAGTTGAGCATTTTATACATTTTTAAGAGGACGCCAACCCATGTGTTGTCTCCGTCTTACAAAATATGTACAACATAGCAAAAACTCTTTTGCGAGGGACAACTTTTCTCGCACCATATTTGTTATACAACTACCAAATTTTCACAGTACTTAAAGAAGAACTTTATCTGTGCAACAGCGTGCTTTTTTTTTCAATAACATATATACAATACAAGTTATTTGCTTCTAAACATTTGGTTTCTTAATTTGCTTATATAAAATGATTGGTTGGTGCTATTGAAAAAAAATGCACGCTGTTGCACAGATAAAGTTCTTCTTTAAGTGCTGTGAAATTTTGGTAGTTCTACAACAAATATGGTGCGAGAAAAGTTGTCCCTCGCAAAAGAGTTTTTGGTATGTTGTACATTTGTAAGACGGAGACAACACATGCGGGTGTGGCGTCCTCTTAACTTCAAAGTAATTATTAAATTATAAATTTGATGAATGTTGTCAAAATTCCAAAATTAAATGCTAATAAAAAAAACTGTTTATTGCATTTTTAATATTTTTCAACTTCTATTGTAGCAATATATCAGGAACCTTGTATTCAATTTTACACGCATGTTTACCCAACAAATACAATTTTATTCATTGTTAATGAAAAAAGACTAAAAAAATTGAAAACTGAGAAGGTCCGTAAACAGTTCAAAAAGAGACAAAATATTTTGAAAATTTTATCAATTATAGGAATTTATAAAACAAACATAAATATGATGTAAATTTCAAGTATCAAGATTCAAGAGTTATTCGTTTTTTCATTACAGGAAAATAAGAAAATTGCTAAAAGAGAAATAGAGTGAATATCCAATCTTGGAAAAATATGAACTTAAATGCTCATAAAAATTTTATTTGTAGCCTTTTTTTTTTTTTGATAAAGGTAGGAAATTATGAGGAATCTTGTATTATATTATCTATAATATAAAAATGAATCGCTGAATGTGTTGCTAAGCAAATAACTATGTCATAACTCAAGCATATAATCACTTATTTAACATTACTCAAAAACAATGGTATGTTGTATATGGTCTATGGTAAAATGTAAATTGTCTGTGGTAAAATGTAAACGTCTCTTTGCTGTGCATCTATAATATTACTAAATCTAAAAGCCACAAATTTTATAAAATTAAAAAAGTGTTGTGTGTTTCTGACTTACTAAATATGCCTCCTAAAGGCGGCGGACATATTATTTAGGCAGACGAACCCGAATTTGCAACGCATCAAATTAATTATCAAAATTTGGAGTCACGTGATATTGTTTTATATCGTAGAAATAATCAATTACAACGTATTAAGGAAACAAGAATACGGCCAACTTGATATAATTTTGATACTTTATAGTTAAACCATACACTTACGTACAAACAGCACGGGGTCCTCGATCTACCGCGGGTATTATATTGCCTACCTGATAATATACTGCTCCAAATCATAATTTTTATTCCGCGCAACGGAAAAGTTAAGATTAATTTTAAACACCATACACCGAATATTAAATAACGAATTGAACAATGTTTGAGTCATATAGATTTGGTACATTTGACAGGAAACGAAGTGCACGAGATCAGCTGTGTGTTGTGATTGAACTCCTCCTAAACGGTTGGACCGATTTGAATGCATTTTTTTGTATGCTTTTGGGTGACACCCCGAATTGTTTAGATTCAAAAATCATCCCCCTAGGTCCCCTAGTGAAATCCCTCTAGTGAAATCAGTGTATTCATTCAAGGCATTTAATTTTTTTGTAAGCTGTGTTTTGGTATTGTATGTATCACAATTACGTAAATATTGAGCGTATTATTATTATTGAGTTACTTACATTCAACAATCACAATGCCATGTCTTCGTGGACGAGGAGGAAATATTGGTCAACAGACTCGGCATTCAGAATTAGTTCAACCGTTTAGGAGGTGTTCAGTAACATACTTGGTATAACTTTGATACTTTAGAGTTAAATAAAGTTACGTAGGTACAAACAGTACGGGGTCCGCGATCTACCGCAAGTAGATTGCCTACCTGATAATATACTGCTCGAACCAGAATTTTTATTACAGGCAACGGAAAAGTTAAGATTAATTTTAAACACCATACACCGAATATTAATTAAATAACGAATTGAACAAAGTTTGAGTCATATTGAGTTGGTAAATTTAACGGGAAACGAAGTGCACGGTATCAGCTAGTAATATAATATATATTTAAATAGAAACATTTTTATGAATTTAAAACTAAAATAATTTGCACGTTTTAGTGAATTTTACGTATTTAGTCATTATGGATTTTTAATATCTTTAAAATGTCATTGTAACAATACATTAAGAGCCTTATATTAAATTTTCAAGTTTTTATACACAATAAATACAATTTTCTTGAGATTTATAGAATACAAACTAAGAAAATTAGAAACTGAAAATGTTAGTTAACAGCTCATAATAAGTCAAAATAATTTAATATTTTATGGTGTATAGAAAATGCTAATATAAGCATTCAATAAAAATAAGTAACAACCAGAATCATTTGTTTTAGAGTCACACCCAAAATCGATTTTGAGTAAAAATTACCGGTCTTTCTTAATTCGATGGTTCTCGAGAAAAACTTACTAAGTCTATTAGTATGTACAAAATTGTTTGAGTCACATAACTGATTTTTCTCAAACAAAAAATTAATTTTGTGAAATGTTCTATTTTTCATAAGTGTATAACAAAACTGGTAAATCGATGTATGACTTGGACCGTTTTAACCAAAACCCCGTATCATTCTTCTGTATCTAGATATGACGTAATCTAATTTTCGCAAATTTTAGACTTAGCAAGTTTTTCCTGAGCACCATCGAAATTTTCTTTTGTTTTTCATGTTTTTTTTAAAAACTACTGAAAAATTTTTACTTTTGACCCCCTTAAGTACCAACTAGATTCGCTTTCCTATCAGAAAAGATACTGTTGATGAATATCTAAGGAGTTTTACTTTCTTAACAAGTTACGGCAGACACAAAAAAATGTTTAAATTAAAAAAAAGAATATTTGGAATTTTCAACCTTGATCTTTTGAATGTTTGAATATAATTTGGTATACTTATATGCTGCTGAACCTTACAAGTTAAATATCAAAAACGTTCTCCTATACAATTTACCATTTTTGATATAAGTAGGTACCACCCTCTTGTACTGATAGTATGGTGTTACTAACACCATAGCCTACAAAAAATGTTTACTTTAGGCACAGTAAGTTAGGTTTTGGTATTCGACGATAAATGTGTATTATCAGATGTAGAGATTGATTGCACAGAATAGCTATTAAGAATAGCTTTAAAACGATTTGTTGCCTAAATCATTGTAATTAAATCTGTTTTCGAAAAAAATTTGCTGACCCCCAAAAAGTGCTGACTGGGACAATTTCCCTCCTTGCCCCCTCCCTAATTATGCCACTGTGTATGAGTATGTAAATACTATATTTCTAATTATTAAAAACTAACAGATACCGAATAATAATTAACTCTTTTTAGATGAAACATTTAAATTTAAAATGCTTTTAATATACTATGAGCAGAATATGACGACAATTTACATGTGTTGCAAAACTAAATGTACAAACTACAATGTTTACACCACTTTATAATTATATAAATGAGCCATCCCTGTAGGTTATAACTATGTCATTCAGTTAGGTATATACAATTTTATATACGTAATGATCTTTTTTAGTAAGTAATAATATACTTGCCACGTTCAGTTTCCGTTTTATGTTCTTCTGTTAAAAAAAAAAGAATATTTTACAAATTTAATGATGACACTAACACTATTAACTTTCTGCAAACTAGTAGAGATATTGTTCACAGGTTTTGTATGAGTAGATGTAAATATTATATATTACTAATAATAAAAAACTATATTATATATTACTAATAATAAAAAACTATCAGATATAGAATAATAATAAATATCTTAGTAAAATATTACAATTTAAATAGCTTATATGACGAAAATGTGATGTACATGAAGTTTCCCCCCACTTTGTCCGATTCATTTCAAAATATCACCAAATAATTACAAACTAATTGCAACTAATTGGAATTAAAAGATAATATTTTAAATTAAATTGTTTTAGAACATAGATTTTTTATTAATAATTATTTTGTTGAACTATGCTGTTTTATTTTTTTATTTTTTACTTTTATACAACTAGGCTTTTTTGTCCGATTTAGGTTTTATTAATTATATGTAAATAATTTGTTGTTTAGTGTTTCAACTAGGCTTTTAATTTAAATTAAAGTTTTTTTATTAAATATAAAATCTTACACAATTAAAACAAATATCAATTTTATAAATTCTAGTTTAATAAAAAAATTAATACTATGACAATTCGACATCAAAACAGCATTTCTGTACGGGGAACTAGAAATATACATGGTACAACCACCAGGTTACGAAGATGGCTCGAATCAAGTATGTAAGCTTCAGCGAAGTTTGTATGGTTTAAAACAAAGTCCAAGATGTTGGAATATACGCTTTAAGAACTTTTTTAATGCATTCGGTTTACAATGTACCGAAGCGGATGCATGTGTATTCAAAGCTGATAACAGCCAAATTATTTTTGCAATATTTGTTGACGATGGTTTAATCGCGGCAGATAATGAAGATATAATAGAGAAAATTTTAACGGACTTGGAGAAAGAGTTTGAGGTTAAAAAGGGAAACTTAGAATATTTTCTAGGTATGCAGGTAAACTTAATGAAAAATGGTTAATTATTTGTGCATCAGACAAATTATGCATGTAGCATAATTAATAAATTTAATATGCTGGACGCCAAGGAACTTTCAATTCCGATAGAAAAATCACATACTATTGAACAAAAGGAAGAATCGGAGATATTAAGTGAAGAAATACCTTATAGGCAGGCAGTAGGTAGCTTACTGTTTTTATCACCGGTAACGAGACCAGATATAGCATATGCAGTAAACTTTGCTAGTCATTACTTAGCAAAACCAACTAAAGCTCATTGGAACTTGGTAAAACGGATTATACGATATGTCAAACGAGCATTTAATTATGGCTTGTATTTTAATCATAATACACAACTGTCATTAGAAATATTTAGCGATGCAGATTACGCAGGTGACGTTCAGACACGACGTTCAACGTCAGGATTTCTATTCAGATACGGGTCAAGCATAATTTCATGGACATCGCAGAGACAACATTGTGTGTCATTGTCATCGACATAGGCTGAATATATTTCGGCCAGTGAAGCTGTAAAAGGGATCATGTGGATTAGGCGGTTGATAATAAGCTTATCAAAAACAGGTGGTAAACAACCGGTATTATTCATTGTAATCAGAGTGATATTCGTTTAGTTAAGAATCCGGAGTTTCATAAGAGGACAAAACACATAGACGTGCGATATCATTTCATACGGGTGATATACGAAGAAGGACAATTTGAACTACTGTACACTGGAACAGGCGATCAGGTTGCAGACATTCTAACAAAGCCTTTGGTCAAGCAACGTTTTGAGAAATTGCGGTCGGCTGTAGGAGTGACTTCAATTAAAGAAATTATTAATTGAGG
>WHPZ01588204.1:0-15889 GCA_016617965.1 Macrosiphum rosae
ACATATTAAAAAACCTAGAATAACTATTTTAGTTATTTTGTTGTGATTGAATAATATTAGTCGTGGGTACTTGAAACTTCTAAAGTGTACTATTATATATCTATGAGAGTATCACGGTTTTTGATGTATAACGCGTTATAAGTACCTAATGGATATTGTGATATGATTAATTTGGAATTTATTATAGGTACCTATTATAGGTAAAATGTTGGTTTAGTACCATATATATGTATATAATATGTCTTATACCTAGACTGACATACCGTCTCCGCTCAGAATCGTTTTTCTTATACAATGATATTATATCGTTGAATTCAAATTTAATATTATCCATTATAAAGTGACCCACTTGTAACCTACTGTACAGTAGAGCGACACCCACTTGCCCACCTTTTTAACATTGTATCAGTTTTGCACCGATATATATATATATATATATAGCTTAAAATCCTTAAGGTTGTTTATTTAATTATATTTATTATTTACTAATGATCCCTAAGACCTACTTAAACTTAAAAATACATTTTTCCAATAAGAAATACTATATTAATCAAAATAATGATTTAAAATCAATTAGATACCATTTAAATAGTAAAATACCTAATATTGTATTATATTAGATGATAATATGTAGCCATAACAAAATATATTTCTTAAACACATTCTTATAAGAATAATAACATTTATAATTTGTGTAATCCAATGTCTTAGAGTCTTAGAAGGCTCTATAGGTAGATATTAGATAGACATTAAAAACATACTTACTAAAATTTACTTTTACTATTAGGTATTATTTAAAAATGTAATACATTTAAATGTGAATGTAAACATAGAAATGTATAAAATAATTTTTATTTTTCAATATAAGCAGATGGGACATGTCAAAACCATATTTTATAAGTTATAATTGATATTCAACAACTTACTATTCAGGACATACCAACTAGTTACATAAATTGAAATTTGAAGTTGTGTAAATTAATTTTTATTTAAAATTTGGTAAATAATTGTTTTTATTCAAGTTAACCTATAATAGGTAGGTACATGCTTTTTGTTGGAGGTAAGATCACATCAATGTATTTATTTTTTCTTCTCCCTCCTGAGTAATGACAATGTGATAATGTAATTTTGGTATAGTGTATGGTACTATTCTTTGACAGTTCTTCAATATGTAACTTAAATTATTATAAATAACATCTTTAATTACACATCATAATTTATCTACACACCAATTTTTCCGACAACACTTTCTTACATAATATTGAACCATTTTTAAAAGTTAATACTAATAAGAGCTATTACTTTGAGGACATGTAAGGTGAGTGCCTAAAATATTATACAGGTAATAAGTATTTAAAAGTTGTACTTAATAAAATTGAATAATTATATATTAGGTAGGTGTACCTAAACCTAATCTATAATAAATAGTGATTATGAGCTTGAAACCTTAATTATTAGGTGTTGTGTTGCTGATACAATTTCAGCACCCCCAAAAAATGTTCCTAGTTGTACCTATGTTTATACCTATATTCATACCAGTAATATAGTGTATTTATAATTCTAGTATTATTGAATATGGTTCTTTTTACGTGTTTATTTATTGTACAATTTAAATACATATTTACAATAAATGTATTGAATTTAAGACAATGTATTTCTGTACTTCATTTGAAACCTTCAGCTCTTGCGTTCACATATGACATATCCATACTAGTTGCCTTTGGTCCAATTTGTATATGTATACAATAACTACTGTTCTTTTAATGGCACTATTCTTGACCGTGTTTTCGTCTATAAAGTTCTTGTTATTCATTATACTCCATCACTGAACTTTGAACATAACATAAATGTTACGGTAGATAAAGCCTTAAAAGTTTTATGATTTATTAAGCGCAATACCAAACAGTTTTCGACTGCTCGCTGTCTCTGCACATTATATTTCTCGTTAGTACGTTCAATATTGGAATATGGAGTGGTAGTATGGCATCCTTACTTGGCCAAAGATGAATTAAGACTCGAGTGTGTCCAAAACAGGTTTCTTTCCTACATTGCCCATATTATGAAGATAGTACACCCTTCTCATGATTATTCCTTATTACGTAGTTTATTGGCAATACCACTGCTATCATCACGCCGACAAGATACTAATGAGCAATTCATAACCTCGCTCCTAGGTGGCACTATAGATACTCCTGATATCCTCTCCAACGTAAGTCTTCGAATCCCTTCCTTCTTCTCCAGAATTCACTCCCTCTTTCAAATACCAGCCCACAACACATCCTATGGACGCAAACATACCTTACATAGAATGCTACGTAAGCCAACTAATTCTAATTTTGTTTTTTAAAAATGCATTAGTTATACATTTGTTGTACTATACTATACACAATGTTATAATATTATGTTTATATTGAGTTTTATTTTCTATATTATGTTTGGTGTTACTGTGTGTTATAAACAATTATTACATATTAATGTATTAATTTTAAATGTAATCATAAAATTGCCGATCAGCGTATATATATAAATAAATAAATACATATATATATATATATATACAACAATAAAATATTTCCTTTTTGTTAATAACTTTAACGGTTTATAAATACGTAAAACAAGGAATTAGAATTATTAATTATTTGTAATAAAAAATCTCGTGCTGTTTAATAATACATTAGATACGTGTAATGTAGGTAACAGCAGTAGAAAATAATATCAACTTTTTAGTCAACATTATAGATAACGATGTGCATGTATAATACAAGCCAGGACAAGTTAATGATAATTTTTAATTGAATTAATTTAAGTTATCCTAATTTTTTTTTTTAACTCAGTGAAGTTCAAAGTTATATGAATACTTAGAGTTCACTTTTAGTTTACAAATGGTCAGTAATATGGTTCAAAATAATTAAAAGTAAATGTTTATGCAACACGTATCATCAATCATAATTGTATTATATTTACTCAACAAACACACTCCGCCAACTACGTGTAAAAAGTTCGCTAATTATTTATAATATAATTTTTTGTACTCTACGAAGTGCGATAATTTAATACAAATAATTTAACTTCGATTTGCGGCTTACTCATATTTACGACAACAACTAAACATATTATAATTATGACATAAAAATATACATTACAATTTTATATTTGTACAATATTAACATAATACTCTTAAAGTTAATTCATTTGTACTAAATTATCGCACTTCATCAAGTACAAACAATTATAAACAATTTATAATAATTTCAAGAAACTACTTTGCCATTATTCATCACATCTTGATACTGTCTTTTTTAATAATTATGTTTTAGATAATACAAATCTAACACGTAAATATATTATTAAAGATCTAGGAGTTTCATTTGACACAAAATTATCTTTTAGCAATCATGTAGATTCTACTCGTAATAAAGTTTTTATGAAGCTGGGATTATTTAAACGTATGTGTAGTCATTTCAACGATAGTTCAGCTTTAAAAATATTATATTATTCTCTAGTACCTACGCATAGTCTATATGAGATGCCTCTTTAATTTGGCACTCAGATAGTATTTGACAAAACCATAGTCTATACTCTATCTAATATACAAACTATTTTTTTGAGATATTTATCTTTTAAATGTCATTTTGAAAGACGTCTTCATTCAGGGTAAATTAATATTAGTATTTTTTCTCATATTTCTCAATTAATAAGTAGATTTAAAATATTAAATTTAAAATTTCTTTTTAAACTACTTCATAATTTTGTTGATGTCCCACAACGTATTAACTTCAAAGTAAATGTAAATAATTCAAGAAATAAACATCCTTTTTATTTATAAATTATTAAAACCAACCACATGTCTTACTACGTTTCTGCTATTGTATTATATCATGTGGAAACTTTTTCAATAACTATGGACCTGTTCAATATGACTCTTAGTTCTCTAAATTGCAATTTTTTTTGTTTAACATAACTATTAAGTTTAATTAAGTCAAAAGTGTTGTTTAATAAATTGCCAAATTTTTAATTTCTATCAAGTATATGTATATTATATGTGAATGGGTATTTGTTAAAAAGGACCCAAGTTACATTTTTGACAAAAAGTGTTTCGTTGTATATTATTCATAATCTTATGTAAACACATATTATATGCTTATAATTTGTAAATCAAAGACTGATTCAATAGAATTAAGTACATAAGTTTTTCTTTTTTTTTTAATTTTAATAAAAAAATATTGTTTTTTTAAGATTGTTATTCATTTGTTTATACTCAAAGTTTGTTATTTAGTTGCATTGTTATCTATTTAATTGAATAAAATGAATAAGAAGGTATTATATTATTTTAAAATATGACTTTTATATTAAATTATGATTCAAAGGTACCTATATTACTATTTAAACAATCTATGATAATCATTATTGTATTAATAAAATATAATTTATAACAAATGAGTTATAAATAGGTATTATGATTTATGAATATAATTCGTGACTTCGTGGTCTGTTGATGTATTCATAGAGGCGACTATTGTATCCCTATATAAATATTTGCCTTATTAATACAATATATTAGTTTTTATCTTTAAACATAAATACGAAGTTCTTTGTAAATATATCTTGTTTTTTTTCTGATAATATTTTCTATATTCTGCGTACTTATAATAATTATTATAAACCGAAAATATGTAAAAAATACAATTTTTTTCTGGATAATAGGAATATTCAAAATTAATTTAATTGGAAAAATAAATAAAAATATGAGTTGATTTTAAGTTAATGTAGTGGCAAATGATTTAAGTTAAAATTAACTTAACTTTTAACAAGTGAATGCCCAGCCTTTATAATATTACATTATTAATAATTTTCATCTTGCCACTGATGGGATTTTATCCTTCGGTCGCACTTGGCACAGCTAGTACCTATATTATCAGCGCCTAAAAAAAATACTGCGTCGACATTGGTGATCCATGTGCAGCACTATACTTTATTTAACGTATATTGTAATCGATAAGAATTCTTTGAAAATAAGAATTAAATAGTTTAATCTTATGAACAAGAATTATAACCGCCCACCGGGAGAAATAATCGTAAATGAAATGATAATTCAAAATAAATTCAAAAAGCGTTGAAAATAAACGTACATAATCCCAATCACTCTGTATTCTGTAAAAACACGCTGTATACATCAGAAAACATCTCGTATTTATATTTAGTATTATTTCGTTTCTGAATAAAAAAAAAACCACAAAATATCGTCGGTAAAATTGTTTCGGTATTCGGTAATCGGCATATAATGGGCACACGCCCGACTCACCGATAGACATCTGATGATCGTGTCGCGACGTGGCGACCTTGAAGAAAGTATTAATTTTTCATCAAATTGAATTACACATTTTGTTGATATTTGATTTTATACTCACATTTCTTTTTAATATAGAAGGCAGAACTTGTTATACCTATGCCTTTAAATTCATTTTATTCATTTTACCATCTAATAAATCGTTGAAACATTTTCTGTGACATTAAAAAACTTATTATAATATTATTCAATATTTATTAACGAGAAAGTTAAACCAAGGAATTTCAGAAAACTTATATAGTTATTTAATTATTTAAAGGGAATGTCAGGAAATGAGAGTAATAACATAATTACTCTTGACTTTTAATATAAGTTAGTAAATATGGATTTCATAATATTTTTTTTTTTTATGTCTTCTTCTTTAAATCGACCTAATCTTTCTTGAAAACTATCATAATATCGTGATGGAAAATTATATTTATAAATCGTCAATTGAATATCCGCCGGGAAGATCAATAGATTTTAATCATAAATAGTGATCTAAATTTTCCATTCCTAAATTATTTTCGAACAGACGAAGTTATATGTTATATTTTTATCTGATACTTATGTGCCAATTTGGCCATTCCTGATTTACATTATGATTTTAATAACTCGAACCAGAATTTCAGAATTTTTTTGTCATAACCCAAAGTATATAAATTATGTGCTGAAGACGACGGTGCGATTTAAAATTTAATATGTCTTGTTATTGTTTAAATATTATAATTCAGTTAAACTATTGAGTTTGAGACTCGCTCGTATTGCCGTATAAACCGAAATTTACGAAATTAACTATAATACTCTTTGAACAACTAGAATGTATGACAAAATTATTATCGAACCAGTAATATTAACACAAAAAAACACTTAAGGTTACACCCAAAAAAAAAAAAATGAATTATCTTTAACGAATCAAACGTTGTATTAGTCTAGACACATTTACTCGTAAAAACATACACTGCCGTTCAGACTACATATCTATGACGTCACATACCTACATATATTTTTCAAACGCATGCAGTGTCTCGTTGAATAGTTACTGTCAAAGTATGAGACCCTAACCACATTTCTTCGATAATGACTTACTATAAATCTAAGCAAAATTGTTTTTGGTGTTGTGACGTCCTTTATTATCGTATTCAGTTGTTTTCGTTATATTTGTTTTAACAACAATAAATCCAAATTCCATTGTTCTTCCACAAAACAAACATTTAAAATCAATCCTCAACCTATACACGAAATAGTGGTATGAGGTTAAAATAATAATAAATTATTGTCAAATGTTTCGTTTTAATCGTTTTATTTTTTTTTTTTTGTCAATAAAACGTACGGAATAATATTGCATTACGTATAAAATAAAAAGTGTTTTTAAATTATTCATTCCACGTGACGTGAGTTTATTATTTAAACAGTAGTTATTAAGGGCCGGAACATGGGCCGTTTTTTTCTCAAAGTCATCTGTCTTTTTTTTGTAACAATTTATTGAACATGTCGTTTAGTAATTTTTTGAAATTTGATGAATTACACGCCAGAACATTAGAAGTTTTGAATGCAATATCCTGTACTTCTTGCATAAAAATTCTGTCGTAAACATTATCCACGACAAAATTAAATTTTATAGATGTATTTTTACACGATTCTTTTAACTTTAAAATTAATTTCTCCGAAATATAGTTAAAAAAAACGTGTAATCTATAAAATCCAATGTGTTCCTAATGATAAAAGTTTTCGTACATTTTTTAAATCGCTCAATTTCGAAAAGCTCTTTATCAGTAGAAATTGTCCGCTGACATTTTCTCACTGTTTGTCTTTTCATGATGAAACTGTGAATAGAATAAAAATATATATACACATATCAATGTAGGTAGATCATTTTATTTCAAATATCATTCAAATAAATTAATACAATAATAACATAAAAAATAAAAAAAGCGGTTTGAGACAAAAATTAATGAATGAAAACAGGAAAATTATGAATAACTATTAACCATGTAAATTGTATAGTATTTTTACACTTATAGTAATAAAAGATAAAAAAAAAAAAAAATAATATATATTCTAATTTTGATTTTAACTGATTTCACCGATTTTACTCAACTCCTGTAACTGATAATTAAGATTTTCTATCTGCATATAGAAATTATTTACACATTCCCAATAGTCAGTAAATCTAGAGTGATAAAATGTAAGGATCTTTTCTTTCTCTTCTTTTAAGAAAAGCAATTTTTCTTTTAATATATGTTTATTTATATAATATAAGTTAATATAAGTTACATTGGAAGAAGAAGAAACACTTATTCTATTTAAAAACAATTGATATCTTATATTTTTAATATTTTTTTTATTCTGTTTAAGTCTCCATCTTCTCATGATATGGTCTTTTTCATCCGATTCTGTGTAACTTTTAATCATTTGTTTATAATAGTCTATTTCGTTTAAAATATTGTTGTAAGGACTCATTATCTGAAAATGTTTTTACGCAAATATATTAGAACTAATATAAATTATAAAAAGTAAAAAAAATTTTTAAAAAAAAATTTGATACTTAAAATGATTTATATCCACCAGCATTGTGTATAATTTAATTTTACCTAATATGACTATATTTTATAAATTATAATAATCAAGTTGTTATATTATGTTATTCTGTAATTATTATAATAATTTACATACTGTATAGATATATACGGAATACAAACTTGTTTTCCAACTTATTCCAATTTTCTAACATTTTTTAACCATTTAATATACATTATGATAATTAAAATGACTATGTATCAATGTTAGCTATTATAACAATATTTTATATATTATAATAATCAAGTTTTTGTATTATGTCATTCTATAATTATATAATCATGTACATACTGTATAAACTTGTTTTTTAACTTAATAACTAACTAACATGTTTTACCAGTTAATATACATTATGACAAACATAGATATTTTAATCAATCGCAACCTTCTAAATTTAAAATTTTTTTAACCATTTTTTAGACAATTTAAAAAAAATAAATTATAAAAAACTTCTACATTTAATATTGATATTGCTGATAAAACTATTGAATATCGGTCCGTTATAATCACCTAAACGTTTATGCTATGTTATGTTTTTATTATCGTGTATTATTTTTTTCGTTTTTAAAAACTAGCAAAAATGTTGAGTTTTAGATTCGATAAGATGATTTTTAAAAAAAAAATATATATATAAATAATGAAATAGGCAGGTACTTACGTAGATAGCTGTATTTAGTATAGCCGTATATAGTAAGTATTTTCCAATGTTTAGTGACTAATGCCTGTTGATGATGCCGACGCTGGAGAATTTAACTATGTAGGATTGAAGTATTTTCAATGTTCAATGGTGTCTGTTGTCTGTTGTTGCTGGTGGAGAACACAAGCTGAACTGATATCGTTTGACTGCCAAATGTTGTGTTATATAGTCGAGAGTCACCTCCTACTTTCCTGGTTGACGTTTAAAACGTACATTCTATTCAAAGAAATCGTGTGACCTGTTAATGTAATACTTATTTAAAAACAACTATAACAACAAAAATGTGAACGTGTATAGTATGCAGTGGAGGGAGAATTATATATTATACTTACCTGTTACCTGAAAACATTTAAATTAACACTACACGTTCACGAGATATTACATCAAATAATAACACATATAAGTTGTTTTGAAAAAATCAGCATTTATTTTTATTTACTATAACATATAATAAAAACATGATTAACAAACAGTATCGTATGATTCATATTCGCAACTGTGAATATGTTCGGTTTTACAATATTTACTTAATACATTTTAAACATGCTAATTACCCTTCATTAATCATTACATCTTGCACTGAATCTGCAATGTTCAATCAATGGGTCGTCCAGCTTTTCCCAGTTATGAAGAATAAGACCACAACAAAAGCATTCCACGACATCATCCACTCCTGAATATTTTAAGCCACATTCGGACAATGTATATTTATTTTGAAAAGTATTTGATGGGAATAATTTGAAAGTTTGATGAAAATGAAGAAAATTTTGGATGAACCATGGTCGGATTACTTCGTATACGATAAACGTATATGATTCAAAATCATATCTGCATTTTTGAAAATTCATTTTTGAAGAAATTAAATAACTTATAAAATTTAATAAAACTTTGAGAAAATAAAGAAAAATGAGACACGACTTGAGTGAACGGCGGATCATTAGTAACTGAATATGAAAAATGATCAGCTTATAACTTAAAATTATATACATTTTTAAAAAAAATACAGACATTCATTAATTTAATAAATTACAGTGCAACCAATATAAATGTAAAATGTGAATATAGTAATTGTTATTTCGTTTTAATAATAAGGTTTGTTGGGAAAAAAAAAACATTTAGTGACTAAGGATTTTTAATACTTTTCATATGTCATCGTAAGAATATAATAGGAGCATTGTCTTAAATTTTCAAGTTTTTTTTATAAAACAGATGAAATTTTAGTGACATTCATAGAAAAAAAGACTAATGAATTTGGAAACTGAACAATGTTCCTAAACAGTTCAAAACAAATCAAAATATTTTGAAAATGTTATTGTGTATAGAAAATTCAAATATAAACAGCCAGTTAAAATTTAATTTATATACGTACATTTGTTTTAGAGTTACGAGAACACCAAAAACGAAAATCGATTTTGAGTAAAAATTCACGTTTTTCCTTAATTTTTCTTTTGTTTTTCAAGGGGCTTTTAAAAACAAGGTTAGGTTAGGCCAAATTTTATTTTTTACCCCCAAAAGTACCAACTAGGTTCACTTTCCTATCAGAAAAGATACTGTTGAAGAAAATCTAAGCACTTTACTGTCCTAAAAAGTGATAACGGACACAAAAAAAATTTTAAAAAAAAACACACATCATTGTAAAATCAATACATTCACCGAGCTGGGGGCCTATTCTTGAAAGTAGTAGAACGACTGTTTAACTTAGTTTGGCATTCCACCCACATTTTTTTTGGTATTGCCGTTGTAAAATTTATGGAAAACTTGCCTTTCCTTAGATCGGGGGTGGTTTTCCATAAATTCCACCAAAGCTTCTTTTTGTGACGGTGTCATCGACTTTCTCGCCATCGTACAAAAAAAAAACAGAAGTAAAACAAAAGAGACATAGGGATCTAATATAGTATATATAGTATATAGTATATATTATATAATATATAAGTTCTATAGGTATTTATAAACCTTTTAAGAGGAGGTTTTATCTTAATTGTATGGTCTGTTCAATAAAATGGAAAATTTGGAAATAAAGACAGGACTGCCATTGCTTTTAATATGGGTCTGATTTTTATTGTATTGACTGTTCCGACATTTAAGATAGTCTCGTCAAAAGTAGAATATCATTCTCTTCGAAATGCAATTCACACACAACACCTTTCTGTGAGCATTTTATCTTTTCTAAGTATAGCTCTATGCCATCTTGCTAAAAGCTCTGTATTCTAAATAACATATTATGTAACAAATAATTAAACAGGAAAATGATTATTCATAAATAATAAATAAGGTTAAGATATTTTGTTCTTTTACTTAGGGTGCTTTAAATAAACTTTTATTTTTTAATCCAATTGCTTTTTGGTGGTTTGACATCTAGAGCATAAGCGGTATTACACCCGGGTACCAATCAACACTTAAACATTTTTAATGTGTAGAGGTGTAAAAATACAAAATACAAATTACTGTCAATGTGTTTAATAGCTAATTATCATAATATATATTTGGTTTTTATTATTGAAACCAATTTTAACCGAGATCCCCCTACTCCTGTATATATATTTTGGATCTGATCCAGACCATAAAGTGTTTGTAAGGAATAATAAATCAAGTTTAATTCGAAAAACGTACATAATCCCTATTATACTATACGCTATAATTGTAAAACGTAGCACTGCAATCGAACGACGCGGCTCCTGGTGGCAGAATAACCTTGCGACTTTTGTCGGGCCACTTTATGAGCGGGCGGCTATATTAGTTTGGTCTCCTTTTCTCTAATCTTCATGATTTATAGGTTTTCCTAGTGATAAAATTAAGCGAACACTAGGGTACCTACGTCTTATTATAATAAACCGATCAGGTTTATTACAAATAAGTGGAAATCATAATATTATTGTTGTTGTGTGTCTAGCCAGTAGCCGGGGACACTGCAATTTCACGTGTTTAATTTCTATACTTTGCAATCAAAGATGTGTAATAGAAATTATTATAATGGAAAAAATGAAAATATTAGTATTATGATATAATTAGTTAATATAACAGTGTATCATACTCGACAAGTGACTGAATAAGGTAGGTAATAAAGGATGTTGTCAAGTGCCTATCTACCTATTAGGCATCTAATTGAGTACCTAATTACCTACATATATTATGAATTTGGTGCATTTATTTTCCAATGTTAGGTATACTTATGTTACTTTGTAATTTATTTTATTACCTACATTGCCTTATAATATTTTCATGTTACCTATTAATTTCCGGATTATTACCTAAGTACGTACCTAATACTTTTCCGATTTTTTTTTATTCCCATCAACCCGTCGTTGGTGACGCTAATGTTTTCACATCATTAGTGACGCGATAGCGTTTCGCTCACATTTAATTATTTTTGAAAGGGTGAAATCGGGAAAAGTGGACTGACCAATCTATAAGTAGACTTTACAACGAATCCAAATCAGTTTTAAAAACTTTTATCGCATTACTAGGTCGATCAATATGATGAAAGAAATATTGATATGTTTTGGCTAAAATAACTGTCCGCCGATCCCCGGCGAGAAAATACTGGTAACTGTCGATATTTGATGGCAATACGTAATAACGGACAGTTTATATATTATAGATTAGATATTTTCCACGCATTTATTTCCGTTAGTAATTTGTATGAGTAGGTATACTAAAAATATCGATACAAACAAAATAATTTGAATGACATTGAAATGGTTCCCAAAACAATAGTTATGTGAGCGAAATGCTCATAGCGTCACCAACGACGGGTTAAATACTTTCCAAAATTATTCATTCCTGCGTAATAATTGTTCGTGTGTAATTTTTCTCGTGTAAACGTCTAATATTTTAGATCGCACTGCGTCCGTGGAGGTAAAACGAACAGAAGAATATTCCTACTGTTGTGGACCAATTGGTAATTTGTAACTATGAACGAACAAAAGTACTCATTACTGATACAGGACCGTGATTACAGGAGTTCCGCTTATCATTGGTCGGTTGTCATTAATTGTTTTCGTAGTTTTCGTGACACAATATTATTATTTTTTTACCGTCTGTGTTTGCCAGGCTGAATAATAAGTATAATATGCTTTTCTAACATTCGTTTTTAATAATACTAATAATTAGGTACTCATTAAATTTGTGACTTTGAAATCAAAAAGTTATGTTTTTCTTGGTTTCATTCATGTACTTTGTACGGTACTCGGCGAGATTGCAGTAGACATAATATTATGTATGTATTATACTTACAT
The DNA here is from genome assembly GCA_016617965.1 of Macrosiphum rosae. Lineage (NCBI taxonomy): Eukaryota > Metazoa > Arthropoda > Insecta > Hemiptera > Aphididae > Macrosiphum > Macrosiphum rosae. Next base: position 12,839 of record WHPZ01588204.1, read on the forward strand.
ACACTATACCTTTGAAAAAAAACGACACTCGACACCTAACCACTCAACTATTCTATGGATGACTGGATTGACTACCACGAGAACACTTACTCCTCAAAACACAATCATCAGTCTATAGGAGACCGGAATACAGGTGTCGTATACATTCCAAGATCGAGTGATCGAGAATACCTACGTCCATTGATCAAGTTCTCTTTTCTGAGTTCCAACTGCATACAATACAGATAACTGTCTACTGATTAGGCTAACTTCAATAACCCACTTGTAAAATTGGTCTCGGTGGTTGCACCTTTATATTAATTATTTGGAACAAATCTACTTTACCGGACACCCTTTTTTTAAAATGTTTTTTTTTTTCAAAATACGTCTCTTTTTATTTTGAATTCCATACTGTTTGGAAAAATTTCCCGGAAACTTATCGTTCAAAAGTTATGGACGTTCAAAGTTGTAGTGATTACGCGTTTATCGGCAATCGTCGCTACGCTCCTCGGCGCCGTCGCTGCACTCCGCAAATCGAAAATATCTCCCGACTTGCTATGCAACACCACCTTAAGTAAGTTACTGGGTACGTTTTGCGTCACTCATAGGAAAAAAAAATATCAATATTCGAAATAGTCGTGGTAAACTAGTGTGATGCGCAAATGCCTAAAAATCGCGAAATAGTGTACTTCATTAGGCCATAACTTCAAAACTAAGTCCGTGAACCAAATTCTGACTGCATCAACGTTTTCAGCGTACTAAACTACATAAGTTCCAAAAAAAAAAAAAAAAAAAAAAGGTGTCCCGTAAAGTAGAAATATACCAATTATTTTAACTTTATTTTTGATAATAATTTATAAGACTACCTTTTATAAGTGCACAAGTGTATTGTGTGCTTCAATACATCTAATAACACCAAGGTCGTCCAGGAATTATTTATCATGGGTAAGTATCATTTGGTTCTAAACATTTACTCGCACAGCCTGTTGTGAAAAAAAACGCACATGGATTTTTGAATCATATTATTGACATGGTTCATTATCCTGGTGTGGAATACTGTGAAATAATTTTGAACCGGTTTAGCCTAATAATTTATACTTTATGTTTATTTTCCTAATTCAACATTATCAACTTATTGTATACATTTTTAGTTTTGTTTTAATGTAGAATTCCCAAGAATGAATACATGAGAAGAAAATCGCTTAAAGTTTTTGGAATTGATCGTTGTTATGAATGGCAACGTATATGTGGTGAACATATTTTAGAAGAAAACTATAAGCCAGAAAAAAAGCGATTTTGATTTTAAAACACTATTCCCCAACCTTATGATCCAAATGGTTATCCTTCTAAGTAATACTTCTGGATCTCTATAATTTTAATTTTAATTTTTAATAGTATTTTTATTTTTATATAGTTATGCTACTCAAACTGGAAATAATGTAATTTTACCAATGGAACAAAACGTCATTAGGTGAGTTAATGAAAATTGTATTTAACTAGATTTTGTTTATACAATCATTTAAAAATCTAGAAAATTGGCTTATTATGATGAAAGTGATTACATAGAATCTGAATTTTACAGAGAGGGACATATTGAAAATGCTGTTGTAAATAATTTTAAATCAACAAGACGGTCATCTAGACTTACTGGAAACAATGAGGATACGAGTAGTAAAAATATGCTGATCAATAAATAAGTATTAATATTTTTAATAAACATAGTCAATATAGTCTGATATCCTTATAATTTTTTTTATAATTTCCCATGCTTTCCTTATTGAATATGTAGAGCCTTGGTTATCAATGTACTTGTTTCTCTTTAGGAATTTAGACACCAGTATTATTCTTGTCCACTTATATTTATAAAATAGTTAGTATTTGACCACCACTGTGTGATGTGTGTACTATTTTTGTAAAACTCTCGGGATATATTTTTTAGCTACTACTAGTGTATTGTTAGGAAATATCTACTGTAATTAATTGGGGATTTGTGCGCTTCATTTAGGCATTTAGCTATCGTGTCAAGTTCTTTTGTGAAAAGTTAACCAGTCCTACTATTTTTCTGAATTTTCAATAAAGGCGCATTAACTGTATCTTATTGTAAAGAACGTCTTTGGTTGATTTATGATACTATCAGTTTCGTTGGTAATCCAGAAAAATAATAAACCAGATTGAAAAAATAATTTTGTAAAATTGAGTTAAGACAGTTTTTGTTGCGGCAGTCGATGTATCGTTGACATTATTATTCCCTTTCATTATAATGGCAGTATGAATTTCTACTTTAAAATGGCAACTGAACATTTTTGAAATACTTTAGTGTGTAAATAGTATAAACCAATATTTTGTAAAATATAAAATCAAAATGGTCAACTAATAACGCCTAAATAAAGCTTTGTTTATATTTTCTGTAAGGAAATAATCATCTTGTAGGCTGTTCATTGTATCATAATATATGATTAAATATGTACACACAACTTTTTTTGCATCATATACTGTACAGCCAATGAGGTATTGAGGTATAATCATTGATTTTAAATATCAATAATTGTTCTTAGCTTACACCTGAACAATATTGCAATGGTAGGGAAAGGTTATCTGGGTTATCAAGTGTTCTATAGTAGTAGTATTCTGATTCTATGTTCTTCCCAACCAGTACTCCGTAGTTCATTATTTTGGTAACAAAGACATAGAAGAATCCATACCCTCTAGTTTCTACAAAAAATAGTCTTATTCAGGATAGTCTAAATATATAGACTATACAAACTAGACTATTGAACGTTATATCACTAAAATATGTATTAAGCTCAGATTATATTTTCATTTGTACCTTATAATTGGCAACCTAGCTGTTTCTAATATTAATATATTTTTTTAATATGAATTATGTGTTTGAATTTCAAAGGACTATACTTTAATCTGGATTACGATGTTCCGTTGAAAACTGCTGTAACGGTCTTAAAGCCAAGAAGAACAGATGAAAACCAAGCGCTGTTCCAACATTATTTTTAAGTAATGGTAAGAAAAAAATTACTTAACTAAATGTTATTTTATTTTGTATTAACTTTTTAATTA
>WHPZ01588209.1:2916-13647 GCA_016617965.1 Macrosiphum rosae
AACTTATTTTGACACTGTTGAGATTAAGAAATCTCAGTCAATGATTGATTAGATAATAAGATTTTTGTAAACATAATCCAAAGTAGGTCGAAATCGGATCATTAGTTTTGTCGTAACGTTTTCAAATAGATTCTAAAATATAAGTGTATAGTATATAAATACTTAACTCTATTTTATATTTAATTCATATATACCTATATATATTTTGTTTGATAAATTTATAAATTGATTTATGCTATACACAACTAGCAATATTGAAAATATGATAAAAAATGATCGTTAAATTATCACTGTAAAAATTAGCAAGTTTTATTAGAAATAACATAAAACTCAAACATCACGGTAATTTTAAATCTTAGCTCATAAAGTATTTATTTAATGAACAACTTGTATAAAGTAAAAATTTGAACACCCACGCTTGTCAGCTGTATGTATTGAAATGTGTTCATTGATCCTAAGACATAGATTGTATTTTATTTTAATTCATAGTGTTTTCTTGAACTGTATAAAAGAACCAATTTAATTATTTGAGAAATTTCCAGATAGGAAAATTGAATATGTTATATATTTATTATTTTTATGGATTATAAGAAAATTAATAATATATTATTTCAAAATAGATTAGTAGGTATAATTAAAATGGTATGTTTAATAACTGAGTACAAACGTGATTATTATTTATTATATGTTTTTAAAATATTAATATTTAATTAAAATATACATTTTATCAATTAATGTTGTTTACAACCTATTTGGTACCTACAATCAACGATATGATTTAATGATTCAAAAACTTAAGTTATAAGTACTTTGAAAATATTATAAAATTAAAAAATAATAATATTTCTAGTAAATTATATAAATCGCTTTAAATGTTCAAAAATAATTAAGCTCATCGCAATGAAAATTGTAAATAACGATGGGCATAAATTATAAATATTTGATAATAATATAACGACGTATTCCGAGAAAAATAATAACATAGACAATTTGCGGAGATAACATCAGAGAACAACGGATACATTGTTGTGTAGTTTTTTTAAATATCGCACCGTGTTAACATTTTAAAAAAGTGTCATAATATAACGTTGTGTCGGTTTACTTACTGCGATCGATAAAGAGCCCATGTCGAATACAATAGCGTATTATTGTCTGCAGAGGGCTGGAACGTTCCGACAGATATTATTCGCTATACTCCCGTGTATGGCAATAATAAGATCTACACCGAAACACGTTTACAACAGATATTGGGTACTTGTGGTTATCAAAATCACCGGCGAACATGTGACTGAACCCAACCGGAGTCCGATGTTTTATATCCGAAAGTCGCCGACCATAAAGTCGAGGTGGTCCGAGGTGGGGCTCCCGGTGTCGGGTAATTGTTGTAGATCAGACGCAGCGTCATAACAAGGCGAATCGGTGTAGGTAAAGGTAGGAATAGGTACCCACCGCTGTGGCTAGAAAATAATAACATAGCGCTGTGGGGTGGGCGGATAGAGGTTATGTGGACAACATTTTCTCCGATAATTATACCTACAATAATATTATTAAAAAATTGCAAGCATATTTTACCGTAAACTTTAATTATAGTGAATAAACGCTTACATATTATATATTGGCATCCTATATTATGTGGGAATCGTCAACGCTATCAAAATGAATATTATGTTATTCTACTGCTTAAGTACATAATTATATTGTTAGTTAAAAGGCTGGGCATTAACGAGTTAAAAAGTTAAAGTTAAGTTAAATAGTTAATTTAGTTTTAACTTTTTGACTTAACCAGTTACTTTTGGCTTTTAATTAACTTAACTCTCAACTTACTGAATTTCTTTTTTAATTAACGTGAAATTAACGTGAAATCAACGAATTAATTTTTCATTTTATAAAGTAAGTTAAGTTAATTTATTTTGTTTTTTATTTTATTATATTTTACTATTTCAGTCTATTTTGTTTTCATGTCAAACAATATTTACCGTGCATTGTTTTAAGTCAAAAATTTATATCATTCGAATCTACCTGCTATGGAAATACTGTATAAAGTATAAACACTATGGTCTATCATTTTAGTTATGGGTTGAAAAAAAATTAAGTACGCTAGCGTTGTATAAACAAATTATCTTTTTTTGAACTTAATAAAAATTTAACAAAAAGTGTGTATTAACTTTTAACTTTTTTTTATTGGTGCATATTAACTTAACTTAACCGAGTTAAAAAAAACATTAATTTGCCCAACCTTGGTTAATTATATATTATAATATATAAGTTTAAATTTAGAATATAACGTTGCTTTTTTCCTCTTTTTGAGCCCACTCAACCTAATTTTTAATTGATTACACGTGAATTGTATATAATATTGTTTAAAATAATACTTAATATAGTACACGTCTTGTTTTATAGTACCTAACTACCTAAGGCATATTATATGGAAATCAACTAGGTACCTAATTAAATATTCTGAGTTAACAGTTTTTGTTAATGATGAGTGATGGATGAACCACAAATCCGATGGTATTTTGTTAGCAAAATGTCAATATATAGGTAAAAATAAAAGATAGGTATAAAATAATATAAGCTTCAATAGTTTAATGTCACTATTTCGAGTGACTTTGAGGAAAACTACGGTTTAAGAAACACTCCGAAGTATTAATATTTTTTTTTTTACAAATAAATGTTAAAGTATAACAAATTATTTCTAAAAACAAAAGCGAAATTATTTTCGCATAAAACTTAAAATGGTATTAAAGTGCACATGATTTATTGGATTGTACATGTTGAAAATAAAAAGAACATTGAAGAGTTTTAAACCATTAATTTTCATTCTGTAAAACTAGAAAACTTACATCTTATCTACTAGTATAATACTTATTTATAAGTAAAAGTAAAATTAAAATCAGAGAACTTGAGTTAATATGAGTGATAGTGAAATGTTTCAAGTTTCTATGATTAAACCTATTTGAATAATACAATTTTAATTTTCAAAATTACAAAAATAATTTTTGGAGAAATCCTTAATATACTGTGAATAGTATCCAATTTCGTAAAATTTGAATTCAATAGCTTATACAAATTGTGTGGCAACATTTTTTTTTTCAGTAAAAAAATTTATGAGGAATCTATTGAATACATTTTGAAGTCTTCGGAGTTAAAATTAAAAATCTATGAATTTTTATTACTCTTAAAGGTGAAATAAAAAAAAATCACACACATCATCGTATAAAATCAATTCATCGTTCATTCGTTCCTCTCAGAATCTAAAATTAAACACATCATAAAGATACAAGAAATGTCAAGTGAATTTGATATTGTTAGATAAAATAAATAAAAGCTGGTAACAATGAATAAGTGTTTGAAAATAAAATAAATTATAGACCTCGACGCATAAGGTTTTTATATTTAAATGGTATGTATTTCATATTTTGCTAGACTTTAAGTGTTCAAATTGGATGTCATTCAAGGATCAAACCGAATCTATGAACACTATAGACTATTGACTACAGAGGACACATATAATTGTTTTCGTTTGTGGGAATATTCAATTGAAAATTGAAAGATTATTAGTTATTATCTTACTCATTTTAGGTCAATGTGATTTTGATAAAACCATTTCCTTAATTTATTTTTTTTGTACAATTACCTTCGAAGTAAGTAAATTATTATTTATTTTAACCTATGCTATTGTATTTGGTCACATAATGCATAGTGTACGTATATAGGACGTAGGCATAGTGAAATACATATTATTTGTTTATTAGTTTATTTTAAATAAAATATATTAAGAACAAAACACCAAGGTCCTATAGAGTCCAAGAAACTCATTGGATGTCCGTAACATTAAAGAACTATAGATTTATACGTGTATCTTTTAAGTAACCAAAATATAAATTAAAATCGATATAGTTCAAATCAAATCGTGTACTTTTATTTTTTATTAAAAAATAGTACGATTTAATATTAAATAATAACTTATACACTAGATAAACGATTAAATACCTAAAATGTTTTTGAAGGAATAAATTACATTAAAAACGCAATTATATATTACATACTTTACCTAGTCAGATTAAGTTTATTTCGTAAATTTACATACGAGTTTTATGTAGGAATAATACGCCAACTGATTTATTATATTTTATTTGAATGTATTTAATGTGTTTAATCGTATTAAAATGTTATCAAATGATTATTTAAATGGGTATGTTTTTAAAATCATTATTTATTGATTTTTTTTTTTTTTTAACTATTATTACATTTTAAAAGCTAGGTTGTTATTGCGTCATAATATCGTTTAACAAAAACTGTGTTCGTGAACATATACTATCATCAACGATTTATAAATCTTAAGAATTCTGTATTTTTTTTCATTACTGATTTGTGTTTTACGTACTTTTACCAACGAATCGCTATTAAATCGAATGAAATCTCACAATAATATTTTGTTCTTGTTGGTATTACATTTGAAAATAATAGGAAGAGTGTAAATACCTTACTCTAATTAAACAATGAACGTCCAAGTCGGAACACGAACAATGTGAAAACATTCCCGGAAGTAAAATATGCCGTGAGTATTTTTTATTATGTGCTTTTGTGTATTTTGCACACGAAAAAACGTAGAAAATATTATGTTTTAACCATTATATATAATTGGTCAACAATATTGAATATCTTATACAGTTATACGAACATGTTGTGTGCTTTTAGAAAAATCAGCGAATGTATCGCAGTAATGTGTTGTAAAATTTATTCATTTAATTTTAAAAGTAACAATTGAAACTGACAAAAATATTCAAAATAAAATAATAACAAAAAACCAATACATATCCGTACAGCAAAAAAAATCTACATGAAATTGCAGATGATGATCTAAAACAAAAGAATTTCTTGCATAGAGGATATATTATAGAGACTATCTAAAGAAAATAAAAGTACTCAACACATTATTCAATAAATTCAATTTTTTTAAAACTATTTAACAAAATTAAAAAAAAATATTTTATTAATCCAAGTACGTACCTAGTATATAAAATAAATCTTTTGTTTTATATTTTGTGTAATTTTGACTTCTATATTACCTATTATAACAATACATATCACCTTCACATAAAGTATAGTACCTATACAACCTCAATATACATCAATATTATTTGTGAATATGCGTATTATGAATACCTGGATTTGAAAATAACATAATTTAATTTCATCACAATAAATTGTCAATTTTATTTATAGTTATCTACAAATTGGTATTTTAAATTCAAATTGTACGTATCGTAAAATGCGTATTCATCACAATATCGTTAGACATTTCATCAAGTTAATTTTTAAGAATTTCTGGAATCAATATTAAAATATAGTTGTTTCTGACTATTTCACATCATATTGGTAGAATAATAATTTGATTCGTATTTATGATATTATCATTATGAAACTTGAAAATTTAAATTTTTAAATTAAAATATTAACTTTTGAACTCCTAGCTGTTGTATTTGCCATAATATTTTAATATTATGTTAAAACGTTCACGTAACGTTTTTTTAATTTATTTAAATCCGTGTTTTAATTAATATTAATATTTTTACATTAATTATTATGCTTTAATTTCTCATCTTCATACGTAGATCTACAATTACCCAATAGTTAATGATAATACACAAACCAACACGTATATAAATCATGTCCATATTTTTGAGATATTTTAGAGTTTTATATTTTAATGGAATTTTTTATATACAAATGAGTATGAAAATCAAATAATTAATGCTACGCGTAGGTACCTGTATGGACAAGGCTGGGCATTAACAAATTAAAAAGTTAAAGTTAAGTCACTATTAACTAAGTTACGTAACCGTAACGACTAACGAGTTGAATTTTTGCACATTATATGCAGTAACTTATGAGTCAATCAATTTTATTGTCACGTTACGTTCATATTTTTTCCATTATAAATACCAATGTTATAGTTTATAAAACTTATATTATTGTGCACCTTAAACATTTGATAATAAATATTATAATATATATTACATAAAAATTATCACTTCTTGTGAAAACTTGTGAATTTCCATATTTATGAGCAGTAAAACATTATACTTATAAGAGAAACGTTCTTTTAACTTAATTTTTAATACAAATTAAACCACATTTAATTCTAAATGTTGATAGTTGTTGTGGTGATCGATTAACGATTTACCAAGTACCAACACATCTATATTATGACGTAATGTAATAAAAGGTTTATAACCACATAAGACACATAAAATTATATGGTAACCTACGTCCCGCCTACATTGTAAAATTTGTGGCAAGAAAATATTTCGTAATAATTTGTCAAATTATTTTCAATAGAATAATTGGCGTATATTGGAGGTACCTTCCAGTTTGAGAACTCCAGCTGCTTTGGATTATGACTGGCTTTTAAATCAATTTCACGTATTGAAAAATCAGAACATTTACAATCGCCATTAATATTCTAAAATTTACCATATATATTTAAATATTTCGTACAACATATTATTTTATTACTGGGTTTTTTAATTTTAAATTGTAACTTGTTGTGCAATGTTTCATAACCTTTGCAACTCCGTGTCCTGCATGAGAAAAACAAACAACAAAACGTTGAATATTAAAAATATCGTTCATTATCGTCTATTTTATTCATCACGATTACGATCTATATAATATAATGTGAGGGAGATAAAAACAATAGCAAAGTTAAGTATTGAGATTTTTTTCCTCTTCGCCAAGTCGACGGTTTTCAATTCGCGAACTTCACAACTACACAGAATACGTTTCAAGTGTGTGTGTGTGTGTGTGTGTGTGTGTGTGTGTGTGTTTGAGTTGTATACATATATACATGACAATATCACATATTATTATGCGTATATTAGACCGCGGGCGGACGATATATTATGCGCTAAAAATACATATAACGACCACGGTACATCGACCCGTTTGCAATGATGCACCTATGTATGAGACGTGTTGGGATGTCGTTTTCTGGCAATGACCAAAAGAAATGAATTATCGACGAAACCGAATAAACATAATATATTATATGTTACAATATAACGATATTATATATATATGTATATAAGTTTATATTTAGCTGCCGTCGAAAGCGATTTGGCGATGCTTGTGTGCAAATGTTGAGGAAATTTCACACCGAACAGCTAGGTATAGTGCGTACATATAGTAACCATGTGCACGCCGACGAGGTGGACGTGTCCAACGGAGAAGAAAACGAAACTACAATAATAATAACAATAATATGAAGTTCTGTGTAAAAAAAAAAACCGAAAGCGCGAAAGAAAAAAAACTCAGCCGATGGAGGCGAAAACCGTGGCAAGTTGTCAATAACGTACTTACCTACTCACTAAACCGTGTATTATGTGTATATTTAATATTAAACTATATACTTAGCAAGTATATTATAAAATAATAATCAGTCCAGTTCATCTTGGCACTCGGCAACCGTTACGATTAAAAAAAAAAAAAAAAACAGCTACTGATCCGAAAAGAATTTTTGTTTTTGGGCTGGATACACGATAACAATTTTTATTAATCAAACATACAAATTACAAACTACAATATTACCTATGCCGTTTTTATTATTATCATTAAAAATATTATATTTATTCTTTCATCATGTGGTTTTACAATGGTGGTTTTTTTTTTTTTATCCTGTGTACAACATATCTACCAGAAGGAGTGCTTCGATTTCAACATATAGTAGGTACCTTATCAAATTGGATCAAGATGGTACTTTAGGGAGGTCATTTTTCGATTTTCTCAAATGCCACAGGAAAAACCACCGACAAATTACGAAAAACCTCTAAACATGGGATTTTAATTTCCAACGCTTTGTGTATCACCATAGAAACGAATAAAAAATAATAATACCTATTATAATATTATAAATTCAATTTACAGGATATAATAAATAATACCAATATCTAGACTAACAATTGACGACAAACCGTCTCCGCTCAGAATCGTTTTTCTTATACAATGATATTATTATATATCATTGAATCCAAGTTTAATACCTACAATCCTTTATACATTGACCCAATTGTAACCTATAACTGTACAGCAGAGCGACATCCACTTACCCACTTTTTTCCTTTATTCAATACTAATAAGTAATAGCCAATAGGTATACTGTAGTCCATCATCGCGACATTCCCTCTCTTATTTTACGCTTTTTTTAGCGGTAGTGTAAATAATCTGCTGTGGGCAACACTAGTGATCTAGGCAGTTTCGGGGGATAGAATCGGTATAAAAAGGGTAATTTTGAAGGCAACCCACTGTAATAGTATTACGCCCTACACAAAGTGTTGTTTCGCGCGTTTATTCTTCGTCCCCGCGACCGTCACATATGTCGACCAGACTGTTATAATAATATTATTTTAATATCGTCGTACTGTCTATAACACACGTACACATAGTAATGAAGATGGCAGCTGCTTGTCCTTTCACCTCGCCACCGCGTACCGTGGTAACTATTTTATAATAGGTATAACCGTAACTCGCAGTGGTAAAACGTATAATATGTATACCTATTACTGCAGTATAACAGGCGTATTATAATATATCATGATAAAATAATATTATCATGTTATCATAACAACCACTGCAGCCAGCGCGATTCAAGAAACGTCGACGTAAACATTTTTTTCCACCAAATCACCCGAAATTATGCAACTATTACTGCTGCGGGATGCTAATAATATTATCACGATTATAATATTATTATTATTTACTATCGTCTTGGTCATCGCCGCCGCATCGTAACCGCGTATACCAATACGGATGTGAATCCGCGGTATACCTACATCATCGCGCGTATTATATTATTATTACACACTATACGGCGGACTGGACGGAAGACATATTACGACGACGACGACGATAATAATAATAATAATACGGTAACGGTGGCGTAATGATGTAATATGCGATGGCTATAATAATATTATTATTATTTAAACCGTAAAACGTAGGTTTTTATAGCCCGAAGGGACGCCACCGACGGGCTGGAGAGGTGGCGATCCAACACGTGGTTGCGCGCATCACGATTCCGCGGACTTACGTGGCTCGTAAGTATAATAATAATATACAATGATACAGCCGGTATAACTAATACGCCCGCGAGTAGTCGTGTTATAAGAATATAGCGAATATCGTAAAAAGAAACCGATTGCGATCGGATAACTTTTTATTTTTCTTCCCACTTCTTATATACGTTTTCTCCAGAGTTGATTAATACGACGACGGTAAAAGTGCGTATACGACTGAAAAATATTATTATTATTATTATTATTATTATTATATTATTGTTATATTATTGTTATATTATTATGAATAATTACAAACACGTCGCATTAATACGACGCATGCATTCGATTTATCGGTAGATATACCTACCTATACCTATATGAACGCGTGTGTAGGGTACCTGTAGTGCCTGCACACATCGAAATTTTTTGACGCTTTAAATACGTTAGATTGCAGAAAAATTTCTCGAACTGTGGGTCGTCAGTCAATTCTTGGTGGGTAGCGAGAAGTTTTTTGAATCGTATAGATTCAAAGAAATATATTCATTAAATATAGTAAATATAAGTTTTATGTTATGATTGGAATGAGTGTAAATCAAACATTACCTGTTTGCAACCCGAGTGAAATTTTAATATTTTACGAGGGGGGGGGGCATTCTCAAAGCAATCGACAACATTTTTACGACCATCAATCAGTCGGAAACAGCTAGCATTGGTTTCGATTTTCTGCAAAAAGTGTATATTATAGATACGTCGAACGATGTGCATTTGACAGTCATCGACACATACTAAACAACTGAGCGATTTACACGATTTACAGGGCTCAGAAAAACCGATTGAAATTTGTAAACATAATTAAAACGGAAAGCGATAATCATAAATAATTAAATACCGAAAAACATAACGTTTAATTATATTTTATACCATTAAACGAAAAATATCTCAAAGCGTAATTTATAGAATTGCATTAAACAAAAAATAACGCAAAACGAAATAATTCAGTTATTCAGTAATTTTTGGAATTTATATATATATTTCCAAATACTTGAGATATTTTTTACTACTTAAGGAGTCATCTGTGGAGATAAAACTTCTGTTTTTGAAATGAGAACCTACTTTTCTACCGTAAATTATTTAACGGTTAATTTTTCTGAAAGTGTTAAAACAAAAATTCAAACCAGTAGTTTTTGAAATATTTAACTTTGTTATACTGTTGGGATAATATTATGCCCATGATAATGGCTTTTAAAGATAATATGCAAGATACCCATGGAGGCAATATTCGTTTGAACATTTTAGTGATTCATATTCACACTATCAACATAAATAATTTGTAAAAATTATCCAAGTATAATATATATATATACTAGATACAATATTACTTCTACTTTATACTTTTGTATAAAACCATTTTTGAAGACTATTATCCTTAATAATAAACGTTTTAATTACTGAGAGACTACTCGTTCAAATTGTATTTGAATTAGGTACCTACCTCCATCAACATTTTCAACAAAAAAAATATCCACTAAATAGTTAATAATAAAAAGGTACCCCAGGGCCCAGGTTCTAATTTTAAAATCAAAAGTTTCTATCATCACAGGACACTCCTCAAGTAGAACAAGTGTACAATAAATAATCTTAGTATTTGAATATAATATGGTCTTTGAGTATA
>WHPZ01588212.1:13108-26586 GCA_016617965.1 Macrosiphum rosae
ACATAGCAAAAACTCTTTTGCGAGGGACAACTTTTCTCGCACCATATTTGTTATAGAACTACAAAATTTTCACAGCACATAAAGAAGAACTTTATCTGTGCAACAGAGTGCTCTTTTTTTAAATAGCACCATCCAATCATTTTATACAATCAAATTAAAAAACCAAATGTTTAGAAGCAAATAACTTGTATTGTATATAATATGTTATTGAAAAAAAGAGCACGCTGTTGCACAGATAAAGTTCTTCTTTATGTGCTGTGAAAATTTTGTAGTTCTATAACAAATATGGTGCGAGAAAAGTTGTCCCTCGCAAAAGAGTTTTTGCTATGTTGTACATTTGTAAGRCGGAGACAACACATGCGGGTGTGGCGTCCTCTTAACTAACCGTATACAAATATAATGTTCCTATGTAGGTACTTAGCTTCTTAGCAATCTCTAAGAGAATATTTTCAGAGAATTCTTACCTAGCTCAACATATTATTCTATACTACTAAGTATTTAAATATATAATATACAGTGTGTAAACGCTAATTTTATTGAGAACACTCAATACCTTTTGCGTAGAGCCCTGCAATTTGAATTCTGATTTCTTGTTAGTTGTTGTGACATAAAAATACACCTTTTTATAGCATTTGAATTTTTTTTAACTTAATTAGACTTTCGCATGCGCAGTACAACTTTTTTTCTTAAATGGCCACCATCTATTTTAACCACTAATTATTTTAATGTATTTTGGTGGTTTAACCAACTTTCTAAGTCCAAAATTAACCAAGTTACAGCCAGTCAATAAAAGTTCTAGGATTGTTTAGGCTTAACATTTTCACCCCTAATTATTTAGGTAATATTTAGGTGATACATAAATAAATGAATTTATTTTAATTTTTGGTATTCCAACCCTCCTATAAATCTTCGAAATTTAAAAGATATAATAACAGCAACATGCAACCAACTGACTGAAGAACAAATTTTTAATAAATTCCAATAGATCCATTTATTTATGTATCATCTAAATATTAACTAAATAATAAGTTATAACTGTAAAACTACCATACCACTGAAAATTATACAAATTAATTACTACAAAATGTGTAAAATAAATTTGTATAATACCTACCTACATATTATGATACATTTTTTTTTTATTATTTATTTTAAAAAGTATATTTAAGATCTATACAAAAGACAAGGTAAAATGAGTAAGTGTGGTGGCCTAAAAACATTAGACAGAAAATAACATTAATAGGAAGGCTCTCGGTAGTGCCACCTGACAAGAAATATGTTGAAAATTAAAAATATAAATCCATAACGTCATAAGTTATACACTTAAATCTTTACCAAATATCTAGTAAAACACAACTGGTTATGAAATTTGTATATTCTGATATTTAATATCATTGTCATTTATATCAATTTTTTTATATAAAACCTATTTGTTTATTTAAAAATTAGATTCACTTGATTCGTCTCGAAGCTTTTAAAACTTAATAAAAAATACAATTTGGTTTGCAGATTTTTGTAATCACCTTAATGATAATTTACTATGGTAAAATATCTTCGTTGTTTATTTTAGTAAAAACCCATTTTAAAATGATGACCAAAAAGGATTATTTTTATAAATTGTTACATTTTAATTTTGCTTGAAAAAGATCTATCTTATACTAAGAATTTTGAGGTTTACTGTTTGCTGTGAACGAGAAAAAAATATTAATATTATTTTAAAATGTGATAACTTCAATTAATTAATTTTTTGGATAATAATCATACTAATCATATATTTTTTTTAATTTAAAATTATTGTACAGTCTACACATTTAAACTTTTGATCAATCTATTTAAGTAAGTAGCTATATTCATATAATTTTAAAGCTGTCGTTAGATTTAATATTATTTAATTAGAAACACATTTACTGATGAATAATTAACGTATTCAAGACCATTGCGTGTTTCGGAAATCATTTGCTGAAATTGAATTATTTTGATGGTATGGTATATTGATATGGGATTTATCGAAAAGCAATGCATCGGCTACGTGACCGGTTATAGGAATAAGATTAGAGGGAACACTAGCAATAGAAAGGTTGTTCTCTAATGGAATCTGATATTATATCGACACGGACGTCGAACATTTCTATCATTTTAAAACGGAGAAATCTGAAAACCACTTAGTTTTTTTTATATATATAATGTCTTGCTTTTGGATTACTTACAAGCACTTGTTGCCTCTCTGGAGGATTGGGTTTCGGTGTAAGATCTCTTCTGAATGCATAGAAAAATGAATTAGTTGATGGCGTATAGCAGTTGTGCTCACAAGAAATAAAAGGAAAAAACGAATAAAATGTTTGTGGCAATTGAAATACGAGAAAACATAATATACGAGAATCATTCTCAAAAGAGTAGGTACAACATGTCTTTTTGAAAGAGTTGAGTCTGAGTATGTGGCAAAAATTCCTCTATGATAATATAATATGGTGAATGGTAATATTTCTGAGAGACAAGAGGTTATGCAGTGTATTTGAGTTCACCATAATGGCTATTAGAAACTTTCTAGACAGTGTCAAATTTGATTTATACAAAATATTCCTTCCCAGAATAACAGCCAACAAAAAATTGGCGAAAGGCAAAGAAAATATCGGTTGCACCAAAAAAAAAAAAATTGGTCTACAAAACAATGTTATTAGGAATATCTGCAATGCGGTCAACTGAAAGTGGTTCATTATGTGTCCCATTTATGTTTCAACATTATACGTTTTCGTAAGAAGGTCAGTATTTTGAATCAGATTATGGTTTGTTTACAAAATTTAACAGATGTTATTTTGTTCTTTTACAAATATGACGTAGGGGTACATAATATGGCAAATGTACAACCAAAATTCATGATTCATATGCTTTTTGAATGACACAAATATTTATTAGATGCAATGTTAGGATAAGTCATCGAAAACAATTATATTATTATATTTTTATTTATGGATATACGTGATTTAAGTAATAAATAATAATAAATCATTGTGAAGTAGACTACCAACTTATTGAATCTATTTAGGGAATAATATAACTACGTATGAAATATACGTTTCATATAAATTACAATTAAAAATATTTTTATGTAAATATTGGAGTGTGGCAAAAAATTACTATGATAATGAAATTATTGTTTTGTTGTATAAGGTATAATAATAAATTATAGTATTTACTGTAAAATTGCTTATTAATATTTATTATTATCACCGAGTTGATTGGATTTGTTGAAGTTACTATTAATTAATGAGATATAATATATCCTTTACATTAATTATTTGCTATCAACAATTAAACTTAAGCCTATACACTGGAATGCATGTTATTTGATATACCAGATGTATCTTTTGTCATCATAAGCCGATTTTTTTTAACGCGTATGGGTCGGTGAAATGGAATTTCGAAAAAACGAAACAAGACGTTTCTTTATTTTTAACAGGCAATATTGTTATAACGATTTAAAATTTTTTAAACATGTAGTCGTACCAATAGACAAATCAACTTAATTTTTTCGAATGGTAATAATGGATTCTGCTAAAAAAAAATTTTGACAATTTTAATAGACAAATTATAAATTTTGGTTCACTAGTTTATTTACTATATAGCTGGATCATTGTTATTTTAAAAACGAAGCTAATAATAGGGATTGCATATGAAAAACAATTCGGTTTATATTATTTACAATTAAACTGTTATACAAAGCCTATAAAGCACATAGAATAATATAATATAATAGTATACATAATATTATTTACTTTGAAAAGTTACCAACTAAAATATTGACGTATCGTTCTCTATCGGTAATTGTACGTTCATTTTGAGTTTTTTTTATTTTATTTTATTTTAACTTTCATTATGATAATCTGGTTCAAATCAAATAAATATTATTTTATTGAATAACCCTGCAAAAACAAATTTAGTTTCTATTTTGTATATATTATACTTTATAAAGATTAAAACTTTTAAAAAGTATGGAAAAGTTCAGAAAACTTATGGATTACTAATCACGATTATACTTTATTGATATTAAATAATTTAAATATTACTTAAAAAAACTTAATTTTTTCGTTATGGCTATGGATATTTTGTTGGTTTAATGATATATTCAGTATCCATACCATAATGAAGCCTCTATTGAACAGGTTACACGGGTGAATAGTTTACTGGTTATTATATTGCATTTAAAAGTGATTATTATTGTAAATATAAACTTCAAAAAATATGAATTTATTTTAACTAAATTGAATCATATAGGTACAGTTTGCGAATGTTTGCAATACAAATTCCGATGTACCTCTATTACCTACCTTCCTAATAGAAATGTAAGCAATTTCCTATTCAATGCATATGCTTATAGTTTACGGCTTAGAGTACATTAACTACCCTAAAATATGTATACTGTATAGGTACAATAATTTGCTAATACAGATAAAAAAATAAACAAATTAATGTAAAAAAAAATCCTTCTTGCTTTATGTCTTTGTTCGAGCTTCAATAAACGAGTAGTACCGACTAGTGATGGGCAACGATATAATTTTGTGTATCGACATCGTTCAGATTTTTCCGATATTGTATCGCGATATCGATATTGTATCATAAATATAATTTTATGTTTACCTAAACAATTAAAAAAAAAAACTTTTCGTATTCATTTAACTAAATTTATATCACACTAAGGAATTTACTTTATTAAGCTAATTAATATTTATTATTTATTATTGGTACACCAACATCGTACACATTTAAGATACATACTTAGGTATTACTTATTAGTTATTTATAATAAACTAATAATTAAACATTTTTTTTTAAATAGTTAATTACTAGTTACATGTAAACAATTAAATAAATAAAATAGTAAATTAGTAAATAGTATAGTAAAATTTATTATTCTGGCTTTATTGTAAAACAATATCGATATCGATAATTTGTCACGCTATCGATATCGTATCGAATTATTGATATCGTTGCCCATCACTAGACCGACACCACAATTATTTAGAATAGTTTCACCTTTCATGAATGTTATAGTTTATCTCAATCATATATTATTAAACCCTTGAATACATATATTAATTAATCCACCAAGTATTTTTTTTTCTTGATCTAAAACCCTCCAACAGCAAAGGTTATTGGCGTGAAGTTATGTGTTAAAATTTTTTTTTTAAAATACAATATTTTCAAGTAAATTTAATGTATGACGGAAGTATTATTTTATAAAAATTAAAATCATGCATTCCAATAAATTATGTAATACACAAAATAATGCATATATTATACATATATTTAAATATGATAATATTATATTCTTTATACATATTTATAAATTTACAATGGACTATTTGACGTACATTTGAATTTTAAGAATTCCAAAAATATTCAATATGTCGAAGGGAATATTTTGTTTTAGTAATAGTGTTTAGTATTTTTATTATATATTAAATAAATATTAACTGTAATTTGAGGGTAAAAGAGTTACTCAAGAGTCAAGACTGTCTTATTTCCGTCATAGAAGAAAACGTTGAAACTCACATTGTCAATATTTATTCCAAAATAAAAATATGACCAAACATTTATATTGTAACAATACAAATATATTTAGGTGTTGGATATTTTTTTTTTAAATTATTAAAATTTAGCAGTAATCATAATAATATGTGAAGTTGTATGACAAAGCTAGTTTTAATGTAGCTAGTCGAAGGACTTGAATCTAATTGCAATAATTTTCAAACTTATCGAATAAGTTATCATACCTATGCAACTAATATAATTCCATTTACCTATTTAAATTATATACAATTTCCAGTTGTTTGTATCATAATAATAATAAAAAAGATGGCAAGTGGATGTCGCTCTGCTGTACAGTAGGTTACAATTGGGTCAATGTATTAATGGATTGTATCAAACTTGAATTCAATGATATAATATATTAATATCATTGCATATGAAAAACGATTCTGAGCGGAGATGGTTTGTCAGCCTGGGTATTTAATAAGCGTTAGAAATTAAAATCCTATTTTTAGCGGTTTTTCGTAATTTGTTGGTGGCTTTTCCAGTGGCATTAAATAACTATTGTAAGAAAATCAAAAAATGACCTATTTAATGTAACATTTTGATCCAATTTGCTACCTAAAAGATAAGATACTTTATGTTGAAATCGAAGCATACCTTCTGGGAGAAATTTTGTATACAGGATAAAAAAAAAATAAACACCATTGTAATACCACTAGCTTCCTCGCTCAGCTCGGAATCTAAAATAATTATAACAATGGAATATTATAACCACTAATTGTTAAATAATCAAGATTATGAATAAGATAAAAAAAAAATGAAAAATGAAAAATGAAAAAATTGGAATTGTTTCTCATGAAAGGAATATATTGGGTAAAATCATCAATTAGACTAATTTAATAGTCTTGTCTTAATATGCGTCTATTTATGCACATTAGTAATTGTTTTTATATTTGTTTATTTGTTGGTTCTAATATTGTATTAATGATCAACAGATTAGTTTTACAAATAATACAAGTCGACTTCGATTTATCGATACCTACGACTACACGTATGATGATAATATTTCATTGAATTCTAAAAACGGTTAGACCTACGCCTTTTATAATATTGTCATATAAATACAATAATTTACCACAGACAAATACTATAATATGCACCAGTATGATGGTATAATAATACTAAAGATGGCAATATTTTTTATAGTGTATAAGACATTTCTGTCTTTGTATATCTAGATTGTTACAATTTCTCAAAGATTTCTGTATACCTACCTGCAGAAAGTTTGTTATCAAGTTTGACAAGAATTCTTCAGCTTAGTACAAAAGTTTGTCGTTATAATAATAGGTGCTATAATATGTATGTATGTATTGTTCTATGATAATGTGATTTTAACCTGAGTTTAAAAAATAGTTTGAATTCATTTATAATAATATAATCTTACACGTCATGAAGTTATGAAGTAGAGATAATTGCCTTTAAATATAAAAATATAGGTACTATAATAAACATTAAATAGTATTATATAATGTAACATAATACCTAATATAATAGATAATGGATATTTTATATGAAACTAAAAATAAATAACTTAAATACATAATTTAGTTCAAAATGCCGTGTATATTAATAAATTCAATAAATCAGACCTTACCTAACGTTTTACGTTATTAATTTATTGGTTCATATTTTGCATTATAACCAAGTATAAACAGTTAAAACACCATGTAGTTTTACTCGAAGAAGTTGTTCTTTTAAAGTTTTCTCTTTCAAACTTTCGGCGATATTTTGATATTTTTTTATGTACATTATTTAATGTAATTTACAAAAGATGTCTAATCAGCATTATAACTTCTATGTAAATTATACATATAATGGCTGTATATTAATATTTTAAAAACAGGGGGACCTTTTCAGATTTTTCAGTGAAATGCAAATAAATTGACCAATAACCAATTAAACAAATCATACTAATCAGTAGTGGTCAAATGTGGTGGGAAGGAGTGAGGGAGGATATATCTCCCCATGGCCTTTTTCCATATTTATGATCTTATACCTACATATAAATTATATTTGAATGATCAAAATAAATAGTTGATATTAATAAATTATTAGTCCCCCCTCCCCTTCCTCCATCACCATATATGAAATAATAATTTGACCGCCACTGATACTAATCAAACCAGTACTCTCAGATTTAAAAATATTATCTATCATTACGAATTTTTTATTTAATAAAAATACAAACAAGTAGAATATACATTAACATTGTACATTGGAACATACATAATGCAAACATTTTTATGTTAGGTAACGAATAGTTTTTCAATTGCAATAAAACCTCGAATAAAACAATCTGTGAAATATAATGAGCATCTATGGCATCCAAAAGCGTATTCATGGATTCATCAAATTATGTCCCTAATCTTGTACCTATATTATAATATTAGAAATTGTTTCTTGAGAATTTCGTTTTTTAAGTATTATAGGTAATAAATAATAATTATTATTGAGCTATATTATAATGAGGTTATAATGGTGATTTACGTTAATTGAGTACAATTTATTATTTGACAGAAGTATTAAAATAAATATACATAATAATAATATGTACAATAACAATAAATTATGAAAACGCATAAGACTTATGCCATAAGCACAATAGGTTATAGCTACTGTTTAACTTAAGAAATACAAATGCTTTAAAATTGTATGTTATCAAAAACGATGTTTTCAAACGCATCTGTGATCGTTTATATTCCTTAAAGATTTGGTGTTTTTCCTAAAATGTTTGTTATAAATGAAAGATAACCCTATTTGTATATAATATGGTTAATACTCTGTTAACGATTGCAGTTGTATTATTTGTACTTACAATTAGAAGATGTTTATTAAAATTTTAATATTATATTTTATATTACTTTTTTTCGTGTTATAGAAACTGTGTTGGATCCTGAATTAGTCCAACCAACCACATCTACTGTGCCAAAAATAAAGACACCTCCTCATACAAGACGGAGAAATTCCACTAAAATCCAACAACCAATATCGCCTCCAATATTTGAGGGTCCAGCAATGTCCAACGTCACGGCTAGGTTGGGTGAGAGCACGTTTCTGTACTGCACAGTCCAAAACCTGAAACAGAGACCGGTATGTTTATTTCACATTACTCACATTTGAACTATGTTTAGAAATTTGAAAGAAAATAAATATTAATCGATCAGATAAAACGATATCAAATGGCTTTTATCGTGCTTACAATGACAACTTGTTTCTATATAACATTAAGTTATTAAACCAGAGTTAATTTTTATAGGAAATAGTATTCGGCCCAGCATCTTCAAAAATGAAATCATAAGTTAATAATATCACAGCATTGAAATATTGAATTTAAAAAGAGAACGATATTTCGATTTTAGTTTTTAATTTTTATACCTACATAATCTTGTCAACCTACATAAGCTTGGAAAACTGTCCTGATGAGTTATTATCTTCCTTGATATTCAGAGCTCAGGCCACCAAACAAGATCCAATTATATTTCCCACTTTTCCACTTTTCGTAATAATCATTAGTTAAACTCTCCAATAAATCGAGTTTTATTATTTTTGTTATTAGTTTATTATTGATCTGTCTATTACCAATGGCGTTAATTTTATTTTCACCATCTATACCTAAAGTCCTAAACATGGTTATGTAATATTTTATTTTAGTTAAAGACCTGCCATAAACATTGTATCAATGTTCTTAAAAAAATATTTACATATATACTTTTTAATTTTTATACTTAACAATGAAATCTATTATATTTTCATACTTCAATTGATAATAAAACATACATTAACAAATAAACATAATTGGAATGTATAAATAATAATAAATACAATTATATTATACCTATTCGAATAGATGTAATACACACATTTTCAATACAAAATTACATTACACTAATATACAAATCATAAAATGTGTGTACATTTATTGGTATATTTTATTTAGAGAAAATCAAAGACCCCAAGTATAACTTATATATTATTATGTACCTATATAATATATATTATGATGTAGAACCCTTATATTTTATATCAACCAAAGCCATTATTTATAATATCCTATAAAATCGAGGAATAAATCACAATTACTCATGTAATATACTATAGTGTTATATATCATAATAATATATACCTATTATATTTTAATATACAAGTAATCAAGACTAAGTATTTAGTTTGAAAGGTTAATAAAAATGAATAAACCAAAACATTTTATCAAACATTTATAAATGGTACGTTGCGGATAACTCATTTACAATAACTGAACCTCATATTATTATATAATATTACAATGAAGGTGCCTTACCAATTATAATATTAATATAATATAATGTTATTTCAAAGAGGTGTTTAGTTCAATGTACAGTAAATAATGTAAATAATTAAATATAACTAAAAGTTATAATTCAATTGCATATACATTTTAGACGAACTCAACTTGAATTACCCATTCTATAATGCACTTTTAAGATAATTCCAATGACCTTTTACCAATTTGTTTTTTTTTACTGGAAAATATTATTTTGTTACTTCATTTCTTATAAATGTAATTAATAAATACATAATAAATATAAATAAAATATGATTATTATTTTTTTTTTTTTTTGGTGTATATAAATATAATAAATTGTTTCTTTGTTTGAAATTAAAAACTGAGTTGAACATGTATTTTTTTCAATTGTTTATTGTGACGGGCGGCGAGTTGTACTAATAAATTCAATATTAAATATGATCAAATTCAAGCTATTTTCACCAACATTTTGAGAGTCCAGTAAATAATTATAAATAATTATAAAAATATGCATCGTTTGTTTACGGAAACTGTAAAACAAATGAATTCGAAATGAACAAATGAATTTTGTTTACCGGCAAATGACTTCGTTTTTCTAGCCGTAATAAATATTTTTTAAAAAAATGAATTTAAAATCTTTACTTAAAATAATAGTGTCCATGTCATCCATTAATTTTTAGTACCAGCTGCTACCATCATTCAATGACTCGTTGATATCTGAAATGTGCAATGTCAAAAAGTGGCTCTGCTGTACAGTAGGTTACGAGGGGGTCACTGTTTAATGGATGGTATTCATTTTGAATTAATGATATAATATCATTGTATAAGAAAAACGATTCTGAGTGGAGACGGTATGTCAGTCTAGGTAAAAGAACATAAATATTTTAAAAAAAATTGATTTATATAGGTCTATAATAAATTAGGTCATTAAAATTTTTTTTCTATATATTAGGTACTTATAACGCGTTATACACTTATACATCAACAGCAAACCCTGATACTATCATAGATATATTATAGTGAACTTTAGAAGTTTCAAGTACCCACGAATAATATTATACAATCACAACTGTTGTGTAGTGCATTGTAATAATTATTCACCATAGATATATAGGTTATTAATAATAATAAATAATTAACAACTTCGGCGAATTTTCAATATTAAAGAGTGGACTGTATTAAATTGAAATACACCACACAGCATGGAAATATAATAAATAATAATAATTCATAATAATCATACAAATGTTAGGGATGTAAGCGCCCACCTACTATATAATAATATATAAGTAATATTAAATCGATTGGCGATTGCTCGTTATTCGAGACAATACATAATATGATACAAACGCCGCTAAGGCAATAATAAAATAAATCAAAATACAAATAACGATATGGTATCATAAACAAAACATTTGATTATATACAATGATAAAACCGCGTATCACTATTGTGATACTGCGTTACCGGTTGCCGCCGACTGCTCGACCGTAACCTCCAAAAAAAACGACCGCCTGCCCGCTCTGCTTCCACGATCCTCGATGGTGGCTGATGGCACCGAATGCCCGATGCACTTCCGCTGTCCGGTAGACTCGCACCCGCGCGCGATCACTAACGGATATAAATATTGGCTTACTACCACCGTGTCCGTGACTGCTTGAAGCACCCACGTGAGTCAAGCAATTACACGGCGATTGTAATGATAATGACTGAGTCGCCCGTTTGCATTCAAGACGCTATATAAATTAGACGCCAAAGATGGCGAATACACTGCACCGCAATTGATTCCGTAATCAAAACGTTGAAGGGCAACGCGACGCGTAAATAAGTTACGGAACGAATGATACTCCGACACGGCGGTGGGCACGGAACGACTGATTAATTGTGCATAGGCCTCTATTCAAGAAAGCCGGTTCACGCTATAGAGCTGTGGGGAGTAGGGTCTTCTAGATCATTCTATATCTTATCGGAGTAGACCGGTGACCAAAATATATATTGTCGCCGACGGAGTCGGCACCGAACATCCTCCCGCCTTTGAAAGCAGTGGGCTTTCAAACCTACCTGTCCTGGTCTTCATGCATTTGGAGCGATCAACGGCATAACAATTATAAACAAAATTAAGATAATTACTAATTATATAGATTAAAACTATAACATTATATACATGAACATCAGATAAATTTTAATACAAAATAAAATACATAGTGGTGGATAATAGACTAGGATATGGGACGTCCATAAGCACCAGTATCAAAATGAGCATCGTATTATACAGGCAGCTTGGTAACCTTGACAACCGGTCGCTTGAAAAGACCGTCAGTCGTCCTAATGGTTACGACGCGGATGACGTTATCTAGACCTGGATGAACTTCCATAATACGTCTGAGTTGCCATGACATCGGTGGATGATTGGGTGTATGAATTTCCACTAAATATCCTACAGCCAGGTTCTCCGATTGTTTGAAACACTTTTTTCGTCCTTGCAGAGTTTGTAAATACTCATGGCTCCAACGCCTGCAAAATTACTGGAGCGCCTGGCGAATCAGTTCCCATCGTCTTAGTCGGTTGGTGGTTATGGCCTATGACATTTTCCTCGGGAATAGCTAAGAGCTGCTGACCAATTAGAAAATTTCCCGGAGTGAGGGCCACTCGACAGAAGTTGCAGTGGCCGAGAATTTAGAACACCCTCAATTCTTACCACCAGTGTTGTCAATTCTTCAACTGTGTATGTCTGTGCTCCAATGACCTTCTTTAAGTGCATTTTAGTGCTCTTAATGAGGCCTCCCATTGACCACCAAAATGGGAGGGTCGGTTGTAGGATCCCAATGCCCTCCTAACACTTTCAACGCCATGTCTTCAGTTGGTGTGAAATTTGGTTCTATTGCATGATCCTCAGCCGGTACACACCTCAGCACGGCATCGCAATTACTTGCCCACTTTTTAAGTTCAAATTCGTCTCGCTGTAACAAATTAACGAGGTCTTTCTGTACGGCCAACAGGTGATTATGTCGTCAACATAGGTATTACTAATTAACAGGCCTTTTGCCTGGGGAAATTCTGCACCATCATCTAGGTCAAGTTGACGCAGATACCGCAGAGCAAGATATATAGCGGAATTACAACAAAATAACTAAAATAGCTATTCTAAGTTTTTTTATGTAATTTCGTCCAAATTTGAACTTAAAATGACTATAAAAACTAACTGTGGTTGTGTATTTTTTAGTTTGAATTACAACAAAATAAGGCAATCGCTACATGAGAAATCGAGTGAATATCCAATGTTGTAAAAATTTGAATTTCAAACGCTCATAAAAATGTAATTTGACTTTCCGGTAGAGATTTTTTTATTGATAAAGGTAGAAAAACTTATGAGTAATCTTGTATTAGATTTTCAAATCTTAGATTTAAAAAGAAAAATTTTTTCGAATTCTTAACTCAAAATAATTTGTTAATTTTCGTGATTTTTCCATATTTTGTCAATTTTTGAACTTTAAATGCTTATAAAATAAAATTGTGACGAAGGATTTTTAATATTTTGCATCTGCCTTTGAAACAATATACTAGAAGCCCTCTATTAATTTTTCAAGCTTTCGCAACCAACAAATAA
>WHPZ01588217.1:4038-26519 GCA_016617965.1 Macrosiphum rosae
CCCAAAGTACCAACTAGATTCACTTTCCTATCAGAAAAGCTACTGTTGAAGAAAATCCAAGCACTTTTACTGACCTAAAACGTGATGACAGACACAAAAAAAAAAATTAAAAAAAAAACACACTTATCATTGTAAAATCAATACATTCATCGTTTGACTCAGAATCTAAAATATAAAACAAGGAACAATAAAATTGTTTCTTTCATGAAATAATGTATACCATTTTTGTTAGGTCGTTTAATTTGTTTTTATTTCCATAAAATATTGATAATAAACGCCAAAACTAAAAATTAATTAATTGAAATTACAGTTAAATTTGTGACTCCCTATTAAATGAACATTACGGAATGCCGTCCAGGGCCGTACTCTGAGGGGGGCGTGCAGAGAGGGTGTGTAACCCCTCCCCCCATTATGATTTTTCACTATTTAGTAGGAAAATTCATAATATGACTCTTGGTCAAAGTTCTCGGCGCCGTCAGTATTTTAAGAGTATTTTTATTATTTCCAAAAAATATTTGTGTATATTTATATATTTTATAGTTTTTATTTGTATAAAACGACGCCGACATTTCAAATACCTACACCTAAATCTAAAAATAGAGGAGTTTTTCTGCAATCAGTGTACTAACGAATCGCCACTGACGCGAGACGTGCCACTATATACAACCCGTTTTCTATAGCATTATTCCCGGTGCTATAAAGTGTTATAGATAACTAGTAGATAGCTGATAGATACTCTTTAAATCAGAGATTAACTGTGTGTAGCAATTGTAATATAATATTATGTTTATTTTTTAGAATAGTATACATTTTTAATGAAAAATAACTTTTTACTCTTTCCTTGGTGCTCTTTAAAATAAAAATAGGATAAATATATTGATCAACAATTAATTTTAAATAATCACGGACATTTTTTTGATGATCGAAATTTATATTTTTGTCGTCTAACATTGTTTTATGTTTTCAACACAGTATTTAAAACCACTGCGCTACTCGAAGAAAAGAAAAGAAATAATAAGATAGTTACTAACACGGTTTATGATGGATCTTTGATTGAACCCACAGATCTAAATAGAATACAAATATTAAATAAACACATACTTATATCATTTTTTGATTTTAATTCTAAACATTTTCAAATTAATACAAATGTGATTTACTTAAAGTGATTATTTTTTTTATTACAGCGATAATTTGACAATACAGCTGTGTACTTAAGATATTCTGTATTAATAACACTCTGTAACTTAGATTAAAAAAATAAAAAATAATTCGTAAACTTTTTTATTTTGGTTCTAATTTTTAATGTATTTATCTACACTGTTCACTGTTTTTATTCTGCATATTTGCATCATAATTAGAATTTTTTTAGGGCATACAATTCCATCTTTATAAGTCTTATAACAGATGGTTAACAATATAATAATATTATTAATATTATTAATTATTATTATTTATTATTTTTAATATTATTAAAACTATTTGGATTAAGAACTACGCACCTCTAATACATGTTTGACTTAAAGGAGGTGTGCATGCATTTGCAATTGTAACTTGCTTGAAATAGTCTTGCGATAAACAAATAAATATTGAAATAAAAAATATATATAAAAAATATTAGGCTGACTAGGAGTATTTTACTTAGTTTCCCTTATTTTCCTCTTTTTTTTTGAAATGGTGGACTTTTCTGGGTTTCCCCAACAAGCCCTTCGATTTTTTTACGCTTGACGGTAGGTAAATAGGTCAATCCAAGTCATCATACATTTTCTCAAACGTTTGTAATAACATATTATGCCAGGTGTCTAAGCTCATTATTTTTTGAAAATATCCTTTCTTTCCATGCCTAATTTTTTCAAAAACGACATTTCTGAAGAAAAAATAAACTAATTTTCTATTTTTATCGTTATGATTGTGTTAATATTTTACTTTTTTAATGATACATCGAACATTTTTAATTTCATATTCTGAAGCGAAATATTATTCAGAGTATTTCAATCTATTAAAATCAAATTTCGTACAAGTAGTTCATATATTAGTTATAATTTTAAATACTTATAAGTCATAACTAATGAATTGTGTATTCAAAATTTGATGTTGATGGATTGAAATACTCCGAATAATATTCTGCTTCAGAATATGAAATTAAAAGTGTACGGTGTGATTCAAAAAAGTCGAAACTTTTTTAAATAATGAGTGTAGACACTTAGTACTGTCAAATGGATCACCCGATATGAAAAATAAAGACTGCTTGCACAGTGGTCGGTACTATTGTTTCGTTTTCGAACTCATCATTATTATTAGACAATAATATTCAATAGGTATTTATAATAAATATATATATTTATATATGTATTTTCAGTATTTAACATTAATACATTATAATATAGTTGGCTAGAATCGCATATATATTGTTATGTTACGTTATTGTTTCTTGTCCAGCGTTAAAAATATATTATATATACGGTGTAGGTAGGTATACAATATAAGATATATATATAATAATATAGACAACGATTTACAACGAACAGTTTTAATTTTAAAATTCGTGAATTATATTTTGTACTTACCCTATATATGCGTATATATATACAGTTATATGTATATACAGTATCATAAGTATATATATATATATGTATATACACACACAGTACACACGAACCTACAACAAATACTATTGTATACCGGAATTATTCGTATACTATTATAATATATGCTTATTGCTTATACGTATCTGTATATAGAAACGACTATAAATTATTATATTACAAAATGTGTTATCAATAATAATGTGTAATATTAATTTCGTTTCGAACTGTTTATCAAGTATTTGCAACAGTGGGTGAGCAGGTGTTTTTCGCCGTGGATTCCGTTGCCGTTGGCGAGCCGGTGCTGGTGCTGGTGATGGTTGTGGTGGCCGTTCTCGTCCGACTTGTGCGACGATATCTCTCGCGTGTACACGTCCAGACCGTACTGGCCCTCTTCCGGGAACCCGATCAGGAACGTGATGAAATCGTCCACGATCGTGTGCGATATGTACTTGGACAGCCGTTTCTCCTCCACGCCGTTCTTGTGCAACGTGGCCATGAAATCCGTCAGCGGCTTCGACATCCGGAACTGGATTTCCAGCTCCCGGCCGGCGAACACCAGCGGGTCCTGGATTTAAAAAAAAAAAATAAGAATAAAAATGTATTCAATATCTTTATGACATTAAATTAAAAGTGGTATATGTGTTCAAAAATATACAAATCTACTGAATAATATATTCTGTACCTATATACCAGACAATCGTTAAACTTTTACCCGTCTTGTTAAGTATTCGAATACCTACTTGTGTATAAACACTTTTTTTTTATTTCAAATAATTTTCAAATACTTTTTGACCAATGTATTTTAAATACTTAAAAAATACTTTTTTTCTTTATTTTCATTTTAGAATACTAAATACTTTTTTTAATTCTCGTGGTATACTCCAAATTCCAGTTACTAGATGTACTATTTTAAATTTTGTTTCATCAATATTGTTTTAAAATGTTTTTGGCTTCCGATAATGTATAAATAAAATTACGCCAAAATACTAGCAGAAAAATTACTAAACACTGAAACCCCCGTCGGCTCCTCACTCCCATAATGGCATACAAGACACTGACCACCACTGGTTGGATTGACATTTATATCTTTGATCTTTAAATAGGCTTTCTTCTTATTTAATGGGTGGTACTGTGGTAGTAGTTTATAATTTAAATATAATATTTTAATGTTAATGTTAATGAACTTTTTTTTTGTCATATTTCATTTAGTTTGTACAATCTGTATAAAATATTTATAAGCACAATAGATGGAGGGATACGTAAGAGGGTTTGGTTGGCTTGATTCAAGAAACCATTCAATAATAATACTTCATGGCGTGGGTAGTATTGGTTAGTCGACTTGTTATTGAATTGATTGAACTATAGATTATTCATTATTAATCTATTAAACTTAAAAAAAGTACCTGTGTAAGTATTTTGAATACTTTTAAAAGGTATTTGTATTTATATTTAAACACTTTTAAAATAAAGTATTCGAATACGTATTCTGAATACATTTAAAAAGTATTCTTAACAAGACTTACTTTTGCATATTATATATAATATATTACACAGGTATTAGATGGGTACCTATACTGCACATGCGTTACATACCTGATGTGATATGGGTATGAGGCCAAAGAGCCGCGTGGCCTTTGTAGGACCCCACTCGCCGCTGGCGCAGTCCGGCAACGGCACCATGACGGTTTGCAATTCTTCACAAATGATTTTGAACTTGCATACGCTCTTAAACTTCATCGGCTCACCGGTCAGATACTCCTTGGGCGTCACCGAATTGGCGAATATGTCCAACAGGAACGCTCCACTGTTGGGCGCGTGTACGCGGAAGGACACGATATTGCCCAGGACAGACTTGAACCATAAACACACACACACACGCAGACGTTATATATTATTATAATATAATAAACGCGACATAATGATAATTACACTATAATAATATTATGTTATACATATCGGCCTACTGGTTCTCTTAAATACATACAGTGGCGCCGATCCCTATACCCAAGTATGGAGAGTGTCATAATATGGTGAATTATATCTGCGTTCCTCTGCGAACACATATTACCAATCAATAGGTGGGTAGATTACCTACTATTAAAATTTGATACTCGCCATAGTGATTTTTTTTTGTAGTTCGGCGCCACTGCCTACATATTTAAGGGAACCAGTAGAATACAATTCGCATATAATTATTAAATATAATATAGGCGCGTATTATAGAAATTCACGGCCAATGCGTCGTGACCTAATTCACCTAATGTCCATATAGTGATTATAATGTAATAAAGTGAGCTCAGATTTTCAAAATACAAAATATATCGACAAGATTTCATGCAACCATATTGAGGCCCCTAAAGTTCAAAAAATTGTTCACAATTTCATATCCTCCGTAATAACGTTGATAGCCGATTATTTGAAATTTTTGAATACATAAATTTAACTGAAAAAATTAACATTTTCTGTATAAATGTCTATTATAAAATAAGTATATAAGAATAGAAACATCTTATTCGATGTTATTACACTTGATTGATATTTCATTTGAAAAACAATTTATCCTTATCATTTTCAAACTCGTCAATTTTGAAAACTGATAGATATACGAATTATGCAGGAAATTTAAAAAAAAAACCAAAGTAAATTTATTTGTATTTTAATTAATACCAGGACACTTGACTTAAAAATAGAACGGCCAAGTGCCTATATCCCTGCAGGATATCCAAGCCCCATTTATGCCTATATGTATTTAGAACATAGCCACTGTATTATAGTTGTAATGGATTTATATTTTATTTGTAATATAACAATATAAATAAAGTTTTATGTTCTATACCTGCATGACAAAGCGCTTCAAGCTCACTCCGTCGTACGTGTCCCCTTCGCTCTCGTAGAATTTCAAATTGTAATGGAATATCAGGTTGGACTGCATGTTGGTCGGTATCGCTATTCGCACTGTAGCGGCTCCTGAAATCGTAAATTTATAAATATCAGGTGCACCGCGAGCGAAAGTTTTGAATAATATTTTCATGCCCTCCTGGTTTTGCACGGAGGCAAATGTAATGCGATTATAATTTATTAAGGACATCATGGCAATATCGCATACGCCGGAAGAAGTGCGATCATTACAAAACCGCTGCACCGGATAGAATATCATTATTTATTTATTACTTTACTTAGTTATTAGAACTTGACTCGCCAAATAATTATCTCGATTCTCTAACGTCACTAATTGACCACGGCATCAATTAGTGTTCGACGAAACCAATAACGATATTAATATAATACATAAAATATTATATTATCATTTAAAAAAGTATAGTAATACGAGCTGGGCGTATGTGTGTCCATATAAATCTATATCTAACACCATCTGATTTTTTTTTTTATCTATTTTATCGTGACGCCTAAAAAAATATGCGTATTTTAATTTATAGCCCGCCCAACGCGTATGGTCGAAAAAAAAACGAATTAATTTTAAACCGTCCACACGCGTGGGTCGTATCTATATATTGAAAATACAACAAAACTATTTGAAAAGAACCAAATATATTATACTCTCGAGTTTGGTTGGTAGGTATACAAATTAATGTTTCCGCCTTTCCGGTATATAAACCGATGGAACACTGCAAATCTATGCCACGCAAAAAATACTGTTTCCTAGGTTAATATATATTATACCCTGTCATTATAGAAATCCACTTTTGGTGGTCTTGTATATAGGTACGACGTATATATAATATTCTTTTGCCGATTTACCACGCTTTTTAATGTAGAAATCTCTGGATTGACGAAAGTCTTATTATAATTGCGTGGCATTCGACAGGATTTAGTGTAGCGTGTTGCGAGACGACATCGATTTGCATAATTTATAATATTACAGGTATAGGTCGTATCATAGATATCGTATTATAATATAGACTGCACAATATCATTAAACGCTAAACTACCGTGCGGTTATATCATAGCTTAAGATAACCATTTGTCATTTAAGATATGTTGGGAACTTGGGACTTTTAATTTTGGTATATAATACTATACGTTTCCAGATGCTCTAACTTTCAAGTCCAACTAATCAACTCTAGGGGTTAATTTTCATTACGTAGAAGTTACTCAGGAAAACCAGTTCCGCTTGAATAAAAAATTATTGTCAAAATTGTCCATAAATATGTATAATGAATAATAATGTAATATAAAGTATGAAAATAGGAATTTTTTATTATTTGTTTCGTGATTTTGCATTCAGTAGTTGTAAATTAAAATTAATTTGTTCGGTCAAATGCACCTATACTTAAGCAAGTCAAAAGTAAAATTACTTTCTCATTAGTCTAGGTAATTTGTTAATTTATGATAGACAATAGGTTGTATATTACCAACTACTCATATTAGTTTATAGGTACTTTATACTAACTACCTACTTGATATTCTTTATGGACTGTCGTAACTCATATATATAAGTGTATTATATATGAGGTCTTATTATGTTGCTATATATACTCTAAACTTTAAGGTTTAAAATGTTAAAATAATATGAATATTGAATATGTAATATGTA
Organism: Macrosiphum rosae; assembly: GCA_016617965.1. Classification (NCBI taxonomy): domain Eukaryota; kingdom Metazoa; phylum Arthropoda; class Insecta; order Hemiptera; family Aphididae; genus Macrosiphum; species Macrosiphum rosae. The sequence continues at coordinate 11,182 of WHPZ01588217.1, forward strand.
TATGTACATAACAATAACAATTATAATTTAGTACACTGGTAGTAATAACAAGTACGCAGTATCACCTTAGTTAGTCATTACTCATTAATTATACCATATTTCCATATTTCTATGGGTACAGTTATATTTTATTTATAATATATAAGATATATAAACTAGTAAACTACCTACCATAAAAGTAATTAAGTCATAATATTATACAGGTATAATATATTACCTGTTGCGTCCGTATACATGACAGCTTTTGTGTTGGAGTCTGGGAAGTAGAGGCCGTATCTAAAGAACAGAGATCTGACGAATGGTAAATCCTCAAAATCTCGTTGAGTGATAGGGTTTTTGAGTAACTGCCATTCGGGTTGCAGTGGAAAAAACTCGTAGATAAACTCTCGTGGGTCCGTTAGGAAGTAATGGTCGTCATATTCATACCTGCCAAGTATCGTATTGGTATTAAATATTAATCATTAATATATTATTATGTAATATAAAAACGATAACAACAAAAATATGTGTCCTATAATCATAGGCATTAAATTTTTTTTTTTAAAGCAGGTATCGTAAAAAACACACTTTGAAGTTTAAATAAGTAACAACTTTATAATAGTTATCATTTAAATAAAACAATTTTCACTTTAATTCAAGTATAATATATTATATCGACATTCGACAGTGAATGTAAAAGTATAATGGTGAGTATACAACTTCTCAATTGACAAATTTGAGTTATACATAGATTCATATGGAAAAATGGACGAGGAATCGAATGGCGTGGTCAAATTGTACTATTTCCTTTGATAAATAATGACAAATTTCAAATTGACGCAAAACGTACCAATTCCTCAAATTGTACAAAACGTACTATTTACAAAGCAGGCCATATTGTACTATTTCCCATGGTATGAAGATAGGAATATAATTGAGTTAAATACATAACGCACTATTTCCACTGGTAATTAAAGATAGAAAGTCATGATTTCTCAAAAAAGTGTGAAATAGAAATATTAAGTTTTGAAATGTCGCCCCTCAATTTAAGTATTTTAAAATACATTTACTATAACATGTAAGTTATAATTAAAAATCGTTTTCGTAATAAATATATTATATGCTCTATAGTACATTTACAGGATTGAAAGCTGGTAGGTACCTATACTGATGTAGTGATGTCTACTGACATGGAAATCGTTTCATGGTTCAAGACTTGAGACGTTAATAATTGTTATGAGAGTTGTTACTTATTACTTATTAAGTAGGTATACGTAGGACAGGTAGGTACCTACCTTGTACCTATTCACACGTTGTAAATTGTAATGTCAAACAAGTAGGTAACGTTATTTGTATGATGAAAACTTGAAAAAGTCCTTAAATAGCTAGTCAAAATATAATTCGTAGCCAACCTTAAACTGTCGGATTTTCCTTTGGCTCCCACTTTGGGCACTTCTTTGGCGTTGACTAGATGCCGTGCGCCCCAATTGCATTGCACGAACCGCCATGCGCCGGCTACGTAGACGGCGTTCCACGAGTTTCGGAACCGACTGTCTTCGAAATGAACACCTGGTTGGTAACCGGCTGACTTCGAGTAGCCTTTGATGACGACGCAGTGTAAACCAGCATAGCTGCGCATAAAATTTTTTTATGCATTTTAGGTTGGTATAGTCACATGGGTAGGTACATGGTTTCAAAGTTTATCAACGAGAGCTGATCGTTATGATCAATGTATAGGTATATTATAGAATAGAGCATTATTAATATAGACACGTCACGTCTGCAATTACCTTTAAATAACAAAATTATGACGATAAAATATAAACGTTAAAATATAATATACCTAAACTATGCTAAATTACAAAGCTGGGCATTAACGAGTTAAAAATTAAAATTAAGTTAGAACGTTATGTTAATTAACTCGTTACTTTTTTTTCAAATTAACTTTTAACCTATTAATGTTACTTTTTTAAGATTGGCGTGTTAACATCAACTTAATTTTATTCAAAAGTATCTACATTTTCGTCCGAATAATAATGCAATTTTTTAATGAGGTTTTTCCTTTGATGTATCATTTATAAATTTCCCCAGTAATTTTCTTGAGCGTAAAGAAAAACTATCTAATAAACCATAGGTATTATGTGTTTGGAATTTTTTATTTTTGCAAATAGAAAATTTTAACTTAAAACTAAGTTAAGTTACTTTTCTTCAAAGTCAACGAGTTAACGAAAAAAATATGAATAATTTTTAACTTAATTTAACTTTATTATTTAAAAATAACTATTAACTTAGGTAACGAGTTATAAAAAAAATGGTATGCTTGCCCAGCCTTGCTAAATTATATAGCGTCCCAAAGTATTTCGAACGGTCTTTGGCATTAAATTAAACATTCAATAGTATAGTATTAAACCTAATTATAATACGTGTAAAGCGTAAAGACCACTACAGTGTGATGATTGTTTTGTAAACGTACCTGCATAGTCGTTTGAACAGTACGTGGTAACTTTCCGTTCCGTGTTTGATACCTCTGAGCAGGCCCATTGGCGTGTCACCCCTCAGATTATCATCGAAATTCATTGTATTCAAGTTTTTGACAGTAATCCATCGGAAAATCGTCCTAGATAATAACAGTCGTGACAAAAATTTTAATATATTATTTACTGTTTAATTTTAATAGCAAACACTGGGTTGGAATAAAAATATAGAGTACATTTATAAACAAATTGTATGAATTAGATATCTGCAGTTTTTAAGAAAATAAATCGAATGCAGTTATAATATTATTAAAATCTAAAATTATTCATTATCTATTTTTATATTTTCTATGTAGGTATACAATTAATAAGTGCTATTTAATCAATGGTACTACTACTACAACTAAATGCTTAGGTACATATAAATTAACTTTTTAAGAATATTATTTATTATATGATATTATATATTACCTGGCTTTTTCTATGTCTGAACCGCATTTTCCCACCAACATCCTTACTAAATCTGTAAAGGTTTTTTGGTCTTCTTGCGCTACCTGTGAAAATCAAAAAGGTATAATATAAATATATATTATATAATATTATTAACTCATTAAATTGAAAAATTAAAATTGTTATTTATGTATTACACACATTTTTATATTACATTGTTTATAAGAATTTATTTTGTTCTATTCTGTGAATATTTAAAGATTATTTTTAGTAACACAGTATATTACTATTTTTATTTATTAAAATGAAATAAATAATGATGTTATTTTATACGTCATAATCGTATATACGGTGGGAGTTATGGGATGGATCCCCCCCATGATCTTTTTTAATATATAATAATACTACCTATAGAGAGCACTACCCTGCAATTTATCTTAGACAATAAAACGAATATATATCCCCCTCCCAAATGAAAATTCCTGTCTACTCCACTGATTGTATATTTATATATATACGAGGGATTAACAGTTAGTTATGACAGCAGGCAATAGTTATAAGTTATAATATATAATATAATATAATGATGCTCATAAATCGTAATACCTAATGGATAAGATATAATTTATAAACACATCAAAACTGCTGTCAAATATATTCGTTTTAATATTTCTCAAGAAACGTAGAAATGCAGCGCTAAACGTTATTGTATGTTTTCTTGTCATTGTATACTATACCAGAACGAATCGAAAATAAAAACGGTTTTAATAACGGAAACTATCGTTTGAAAAGGATCATCAAAGTCTATAAACAGAGTGTTTAGTCACTTTTTTCCGTGTTATAATGCCTACCTATTGGGTTATACACCTACTTCAGTCATCGTACCGGGTAAGCTTTTTTTTCAAACGAGTTCAAAAAAATCACTGTAAAATATTCTAAACGGATAAACTATCGTCTATTAAATAGACATTATTACTTTGCAGGTACTTCGTTGCTATACATTTTTCAATTACTATAGAATTTATAATAATGCATAGTACCTAGGAAGTACCGATAGCTATTATAAAAAAAAAAATGTTGAGTGTTAAAAAAGTATTGGTTGCTTTAATGTAGGTAACGTTAGTTTACGTTACTAGAATTTCTTTTTGTAGCTCTACAAATCATTTAGGTTTATCACTACATCACTCTTAAACTATTACGCTTACTGACCTGTGTTATATTATTCTAAAATTGGATTAATTTAATATGGTTTTCTGATAGATTCCGAACACTAAATATTTTAGTATTGTATTGTATTTTATAGCTCCTTTTAATTACTAGGTATATAGACTATTCATCTAGTACGTAATATTATTTAAAAAGGAGTAAGACAGTTAACAGGTAGCAATAGCTCAATAGGCAATAGCTGTAATAAAATTATTAAAATGTCATGTTTTATTGTTCGTATAGCAAATGCTAAAATAATATTCGTATTCTATATATAATATATATAGGTAGGCAACTGGCAATACATTATATATATTTTAATTTACAGAGACATAGAGTGAATGTTTGATCGATTATGATCATTTTTATTATTTACAGGTTATAAATACTTTTTTTAATTAAATTAAAATTACCTGCAGTTCGTATTAATTTTTCACTTTAATAAAACAAATACAGGCATATAATAGTTTACCATCGTGTTGGAAATCATTGGGGTCCATACAATATGTTTAGGTATACGATTAAGTACGATATAATAATATTTAGGTAGGTATATAGAAGTATAAGAACCACTCAGTATACACCTACCAGGATCAAACAAACAAACATTACTTGAAATTAATGGTTATCATATAAATTTAATTATAATGAAAACCCAAACCCGTGTAAGTAAAGGCTGATAGGTGTTTTTAATTCAAAAACAAGATAAATCGATAAATATGATAGAATTAATTGTGTTTGATTAAATTTGTAGGTACCTATTCTCATTATTACATTTTATTGTTCTGTATCTCGGCACGATTATCACTGTTAACACAATAATATTATATAGTACCTATAATAAAATTATTAATGGGGATTGCAGGTCGAGTGTTGGCTGTTCAAATATACCTATAACCTACGCAGATATGTCCGATTGTAGTATTTTATTATGATGGTGTACTTGAGTAGCCTGCAATAGGCATATAATATAAACGCCAAACGCGACAAGTGGTTGACGGGAAAAAGAGCACGGCGACCTATAGCGATACGACTTACGGACGGTTGCCTAATGCCTATACGTGCTCAAATTTTGTTCGAAACAGAATACAAAATAAATTGCAAAGCTGGGAGTTAAAAGTTAAAATGAAGTTAAAACGTTAAGTTAATTAACTCGATACTGTTTTTTCAAATTAATTTTTAACTTAATAAGTTTTACTTTTTTTGTCAAGCTTAACGTGTTAACTTCAAGTTAACTTTATTTCAGAGGTATCTGAATTAAGATAAATTTCGTCCGAAGAATAATGCAAATTTTTTAATGGGTTTTTACTTTGATGTATCATTTTAAATTTCTCCAGTAATTTTCTTGAGCTTAAAGAAAAACTATCTAATAAACTATATTAATATATTATGTGTCTGGAATTTTTTATTTTTGCAAATTAGCAATTTTTAACTTTACACTAAGTTACAGTTACTTTTTTTTCAAGGTTAAATTTTTACTTAACGAGTTAACAAAAAAATAACTAGTAACTTTTAACTTAACTTTATTATTTTAAAATAACCTTAACTTAACGACTTAAAAAAAATCGTTAACTTGCCCAGCCTTGCAAAATTGATGTAATAATCAGGAAAATCAGTCCTAGAAAACTTGTATCAAGCGCTACAATCGATTCAAACAAAATATCCTTTTGATCGATAAAATACCCATACCTAGAATATTATAGCCTTGTCTAGAATAATTCGCTATGCTTTACGTGCGATGTTTTCGTACCGCCGCCACACCTTTACCTACTAACTTTTCCTGTTAGATAAATATTTAATGGCAATTATTGCAGCTTCCATGAACATAATATTATAATATTTAATATCATTCGCAATATTTATATCGGGGTCTTACCGATATGGCGATCTGGTCGATGTGCGCAAATTCCAACGGGTCCGAGTACAGCTGGAACTTTGCATGGGCCACGCCGTGCGGCGACGGGGGCAGCGGCGCCTTGCCCGGGTACGGTTGCACGTTGTCGTTGAGCGCCTCGGCCGTCTCGTCCGGTATCGTCGAGTCGTCCAGATAAAGCGATTCGGCCATCATGTACTCGCTGCGCTTCTCGTTGATCAGCTCCAACATTTCGCTGCTCTGCTTCTCCACCAGAGCCGCAGTGGCAGCTCTGCAAACGACAACGATTAATCGTTATTACGAGGACCGGATTCGTATGCACAACAAATCCTCAAAATATGCATTTATTTTTAAGTAATATGCACTTAAAATTGAATCGAAAATATTATACTTAAAATTATGTAAAAAATAAGTATTAAAAAAGGAATAGAAAGGTTTTAAAAGTATAAAAAGTATTTCGTCGTCTCACTAGGTTCTTTGCCGTATAACATTCTTTATCTTCAATATATAAAATATTAGACCACATAAATAAAAAATGTGAAAACTAAAATAGAATTCATATTTTATCTTGTTGCACTGGATGATCAGAAGTTGTTTAATGCAAACGAATTTATCTATATAATGTTATATATATATACTTCGTATATGAGTATTTTATCTCATCTTTGGCAATAAAGACCGGCAGTAATTTTATCGATAACATGTGGCTGTGAACGTAAAAATACGACAAAAAACAAATATATGTGCTACAAATATACATTTAATATGTAAAAACGTTGAAATATGCAAAATACAATCAGCTTTATTTTAATAAGAATGATCTAAATCGGGGTCAATTCTCATCAGATTTCAAAAAGCTTATTTTAATACATATATGCATTTGCATAATAATTATATAAATCCTGCCAGGACTGTCCCTAATCATTATAATACTCGTAATTATTATTATTCATTTGTACTGCATAATTATATCAAATATCATCATATAGTTCATCCGTTCGTCGTGTTCCAAATTTTATTTTATTGTCTACACATAAAACGGGTTCGTGACCTGATAACGATTACAACCGTTAATATAATTATCGCATAAGTACGAAAATACATATATAAATAGCATTATAATTATTATTATATATTAAGATTTAAGAGGCGTCGGTTTAACTAGTGGGACTAAGGAGGCTTATTAGTCCTCCAATACGAATTTACTTTTTAGCCCCTCACCCTTGATAAAAAAAAATCTATCATGAGTTCAAAGTGTAAAATAATTGGATAATAATTAATATTATTGTGGATGTACCATGAGTTTACGTCGAATGACTGTATGAGGAGAATCAAAACATACATCAGGTCGACTATGATCCAAAACAGATTCAGTGATCTTACTAATTATAGAAAGATAATTTAATAATCATCTTAATAAGATAATAAATAATGATATTTTACAAACATTTAAAATACCTATATAAGTGGGCGTTATTCGCGTATTATACAGTTATAAAATGTATAATATTATAGGTACTTATTTTATTGTTTACATTTTATTTTTAATGACAAGAGGACGCTTATCTAGAAATTCGCTAGGCTAAATCGGTGTGAAAAAAACGCACCGGGATGTTTGGACCATATTATTATTTATTATCATTTACATGGTTTATTATCTCAGTGTGGTATATAATGTGTGATAGTTTGAAATCGGTTTAGCCTAACTAATTTCTTGTATGGGAGTCTTCATGGTTTATTTTCAACTTTTAATTTTAAAGAATTCCTTGGGACTACTAAACTCTAGAGACGCATTTGATTGGGGTTATGGGGGGATTTTTTTTAACTTTACCTCCAACGACTTATTTTGAACTTTAGTTTTCTAGGACTCTATCCCCTGAAACTATTAAATCCTAGTCACGCCCAAGGCACGAAGCTGGTCGCTCGTTATAGTCGTATAAAATATTAAAATATATATAGGATAAATAATTATCAGCTCACCCGAGATCCACGAGAGTCGAGATTGCATATTAGACTGTAAGAAAACCACGGTAGATTATAATCTACCGTGAAACAAACTATACTAGCACGTCTGCTCGTTTCAGTATATTAATGCGGAGAACACAGAATTATTATTTATTATAAACAATAGACTCATATCAAAGATCAAACAAAATGTTTACATAATATGAAATAGGTATGGTTATTGGTTTATTATAATATGGTTATTGGGGTTATACTAAATAGGAAAATGTGTATAACTGTATAGTCATAACGTCAAAGACTTCAAAAACCTCCTAAAAATGGTTATAAAATAACTAAATGGTTAGTAAAGTCAAACTACCTATAATATTGTTTTAACAAGTTTACGAACTTAAATTGTATATTTTTTGGTTATGTAGGTAAGGTACCTGGGCTACCTAGCTATAGTTTCTATTTATTCAAACGCACATTTTGCAATTTTGTATTATCATAATTTTAAGTATAGACACTCGTTCTAGGTTATAAATATACTATGCTTGTTTGTAACGCGTAAAGCCGCGAAATCAATTAGCCATAAAAAAATTTTTTTTTGCTCCTTATCATCAATAATGTATTTTATCAACACTATTAAGTGTAATAATTTATATTATTGAGCGTGAATGCACGTAAAGGAATTCAAGTCTTCAGAATTAATTATACGTAATGTCGCAGTAGAAGTTAGCCTTACGCCTTTACCCGCATAGTCCCATATTATAGATACCTGCAATGAATTTACTTTCAACAGATAAAATTGTGACATCAGAAATAGCGATCTCGTATACGCACTATAACAGGCACGCCGATGGAAATAATACATTAATAATGAGCTGTTAAAACGTGACGAAAACGAACTAAACCCGTTAAAATACACATTCGCAGAGTATATCTACACAATATATTATATACGTACCTAATAATATTAATATAATACAATATAATTACACATGCGAACGCGCGCTAGATGTTGTTATTACCTAGCTATAATATCTTAGCAAATCTGTTAGAAAACGAGTTTTTTTTTCTCTCTAGTTTTACTTTATGTCATTGGCGACCGCGTCTAGTGAAATATTTTAATCCCCACAGACCGTCAACCCGACGAACCAATTCAATATAATAGGTTACGTCTATTGTGTAACGACGATGCAGTAGCCATTTATTTCACGTGCGCATCAGTGTCACGCCACATCGAATAAAAATGGATACGTATTATACGCGTAACGTATATTACCTGTATAATATAATATAAGCCATAAACGGCTTTCGATATGACATGCAGTATACATAATATATAAGTGTGCGGAGTGATATATTAAACTGGCTACACTAATTTTCCAAGTCCTTTTTTTTGTTTTATGATAATAAATTATATAGTTATGGAAGTATTTATAACACTATACATTTTTGACCAATAATCTAATTTTTTACTACTATATATTTATATAATATAGGTATATGCACTTTGGCCACATTTTTATATTGTTATATTGATGTAACCGAGCGTCCGAGCCAAATTGAAAACGATTGCAACATGGCATATTATATACCTAGTGTTTAGAAATAAATAATTTACAACGGTTTCCTTAGATTTAATTTTGCTGGATTTGTCTTGGATTGGGCTGCTTATTTTTGTTGTATAAAATATATGATAAAGTGTATTTACTGCTATTTACCATTATAACGTGGTCTGAAAATAGTCAAAATTTCATATCCCCTTTCAAAAAAGCCGAGCACGCCACTGCGACAGACGTGATCCAGGAATGGTCGGAAAAATTGTTAACGGTTCGATGGGGGCTGTGGCGGTGCCGATCAACGTGTAATCACGCGATTACCGGAAATTTGTACGGCGAAACACCGCCGATTCCGCGGAAATATAGTCGTCGAAACTATAGCGACCGGAAGTGAAACCCCGAAGTCCGCTGTTGGTCCTCGACTGTGACTACGCCCCAGCCAGGTCTGTTAATCGAACGGTTTGAGGTCGTCGTATGAATCGGTAGATTTCTACCTATTGTTGTAATAACGGAGGCGTGTGGTCATAATATATAATTCATATATTATTATAATTATTCGATAAATTGAGAAATAATGTAAATAAATAAATAGATATTATATAGCTAGTGTTGTAAATAAATCGCATGTTGTGCAAAATAAATCATTTCGAAAATGACCGTATGCTGATAAAAAAATTACTGGGTATAAAAAAAAATGTTACCCCTCTCGATAAGTTGTTGGAGGCAGCGCGCGATGAGTAAAATAATTAATGCCTGAATAATTGCTCACGCGTTATTATGTTAATATATTATTATGTAGTAAAATACAATTTCGTAATTATATGGAATCTCCGACATTTCATAACTGCGATATAACTGTCTCACCAGCCCCAATTTTATAACAATATATTGTTATTAAAAAATTTAAATTCTATAATATTTAAATATTGCCGCGTTGACTCGTGCTGTTCGATAATTGGAATTGCATTCTATAGGTACCTGCTATAACATTATAATAATATGTATATTCGATGTAAGCATTCTAATTCGATTCATAACTGCACTGTGCAAATGCGATGGATGTGACATCCATTAATCAAACGGCGTCCTACCCATAATAGCTATATACGAGTATGTATAGCTACATTATTGCAATGAACTAATAGGTACGCGTATATGGCCTCCAAAAGCAACAATTGGTTCTAGGCGACTTGCAACCGCGGGTCGTGTAGGCATATCATCGTTTATGTCGATGAATAGCAGTACAAGACGTGTACAACATACCTATAAGGCCTAAGTATCTATATATATAATATATTATTATTATTAATTATTATTGTTACTATACATTATCGCCTTACTATTCAATATTCATACTATATTATTGTGTTGGACGCGTATTGTATTATTGTCTATAGGCTATTTATCGGATATTACGAGATATTATCATGTTATAGAGACACGGCTATATGAGTGTATATTATATTATATAGGTACACCGCTGCAGTGTTAAATTAATGGCAAAATATTTACTATATATTGTTGTTATTATCTCGATGGAGATACAGATGTCGCCGCACAGGCATTTTTTACCATTACCTACCTATAAATCCCGTTAAATTTTTAACACGACATTATATCTTATAACATCGTCATCCTCCATTATTTATTTGACAGTAACTGACAACGACACATCGTAAACCTGAGAGGTCAGACTATAAAAATATTAGACATTTAAAACAATACAAACTATTATTAATATTTAAAATATACAAAACGCGTATGTTTAATTTGACTCGAGGGATATAATATCTAAACAGATTTTGTATATATAATAAAATAAGCCGGATCATAATTTATGAATGGGGACCAGGGTAGCTACTTTGTTTGTAGCACCCTGGGCGGTCCGCCTCCGTCTGTGGGCTGCAGGGAAAACCCCGCCAAAATCGGTTCACCCGTTTCGATTTTTCGAAGCCTTTCCCGGTAAAACAGAAAGTCAGACAGCCAAATATTATACATTTATGCGTATTTCGTGCACTGTCACATTTAATCTTCTGCGTTTAAAAATCACGGAGCATAAAATTTGAATATTTAACATTTGTAATGCACGAGATAAATAAATATAAATAATAATACAGTTTTCAATAATTATTGTGAAATAGTAAATTTTCTAAAGGTGTGCGATAAAGCATGTTTTTTCGTCTTATTGTTAGTAGGTATATATACGTACACAGTTGTATGTGTACCAACTGCTTCCGTATGAGAAAAGCGTCGTTTTTCCAAATAAATCTCCGATGGCCGACACATATATTTATTTATATCAAGTTTCCATGAAATAAAAAAAAATCGTTTCAAATCATAATGACTATTTTATTTTCTTTAACCGATTCCAATAACTCTAAAATATAAAAAAACAAAAAATATTTAATTTTCTGTGAGCCAACATTTAGGGGTTGATTCCGGGATGAACATTTACCTTTAATTACTACAAAAAAGCCGTAAGTCCTGAAACAACTGCAGGGGACCCAACTTATTAGTAAACACAGGATTTTTTGAGTTTTAAGAAATCTTTGACGAATACATTTCAATTATTGAACCAACGGTATAAAAAAAAGTGCTAAATGATAAGGACTCGCTATAAACAGCGCATTCAAACTTAAAGTGCAAATCTGGTACAATATTATGTCGATTAGAGCGAACATTTTTTCATAATTCAATGAAACGTGTTTTTTTTCATGTCGATTAAAATAACAAGAAGAGCGCTGTTGAGGGACCCATCACCCTCGTTATGTGCCAACCTCTAAAAAAACATTCATATAACAATAATATGCACAGCGTGTACCTATTTACATTTCACTACAGGTCCTCTATATATTTCATAGGTTGGTTCTCGGTACCGTTTAGTTATTAATGTTGTTTATTATATACTATACATACGATTCCATACGTAATATCATATTGCGATATATGCATACTCTATGTATATTGTGTGTATATATATATATATATATTATATATATACAGCGCGAAAAACCTGTTGTATCGATGCGAACCGATACACAGCCGTTTCCCACGCGTGTTTTTACACACTCTGTGCATCGACCGCGATGCGTGTTCGACTACAAAACGACCAAAACGAGTGTGCTGGGTATTATTATGTGTTGTGCAGTTTCGTTTTTTAAATTTTTTTGCTATTTCGGAGGATTAAAAAACGATTTTCCACCGAGCGAGAGTGACCGCGGGGGATTCGCAACGTCAGACCGAACGATGAACACTATACTATACCTATATGATATGACGTAGTATCACGTATATAAAATAGTATACGGGTAGGTATATATTATAATATATATAGGTAGGTACTACTCGCGGTGCGCGAAAACAATGACAAAGACGATAATATATTATAATATAATATATAATATTATAATGGGAAAATAAACGATCATCCGACCCGTAGAAAGTGCGCACACGCACGTACGCGGCGGCGTATATATATTTAACACGATATACGATGTATATATATATATATATATATATTATAAGGTACGCGTTTGTAAGCGCGGCGGAATGTGCGCGCGACTTTAGCCTATTTGCTAAGAGGCGTGACACGCACGCACACAAGTCGGTCGGTGCCAATACACAATATAATATTATAACGTAGATATACCACTGCTGCAGTATACACACACGTGCAGATGTATAATATTATTATCATCCAATAATGGTACATTATCTTTTTGTCCATATATACAATCCGTATGCAATATTATATACAGTTTGTAGGTAGGTACTGCGTGTTTCGTCGTACACACGCGGTATGTGCATATTATTGTACTTATTACCTATATATAGGTATATGATGATGATAGGCGTGCGCAGAGTTTCAAGTCAGGCGCAGCCAACATTTTTACCTGCCCATTTTTTCACTCAAACACGGCCTTATACATGACTATATTTAGTTGTCATTTTTAGATTTTAACTCAAAGAAAAAAATTAACCTTTGTTACGACAACTTGTATTTGTATAGGTACACAACTACAATATACTGTGGTCTGTGTTGAAGATAGGCTGATGACACTGTAAATATCAGTCTGGTAATTCAATACGGCACTTTTGATAGCTAACTCAGTAACTCGTACTTGTTTTTCATAATTGAGCATTACAAGACGACCCAACTTGGAAAGTCATAGACCGGTTGGCGGTTCGGCCCTTACAAATCTATTCAAACCGTTCAGGAGCAGTAAGAACACACCCCGCTGCCCTCGCGCGCACACCCGTGGGTATATTATTGCAGTGATATAATAGTGTCTGAAGTCTGCAGAAATAAGTCAAAAAATCGTGAAGTATTTGAATTTTCTTGCGCTTAGATCGATTTGTTTTCTTAAGACAATGTTGGTTGTAATAGTAATAAGTAATAATTCGTGGGAATAATGACGAAATTGTACTTTCTTGTTGTCGTCTGCAAATCGTTGGACTTTGCCTTCTGCAGCAGGTAGGTATGAACTTGTAAGTTGGAACAAAAAAAGACTATAAACGCTTCCTGTTTTGCTAAATTATTTGGTGATCAATTATTAGATAACAAGGAAATAGAAGTTCATAAGTAAAATATCAGTGGACAAAATATTGTAGACAATATTAACGTAGTATGATAAATGATAATATTGTTAAGTTACTAAATGTATACAGTATCCTGTAAACTAATAATACAAATATATAACAGTAGTCAATAATCAATATACAATATATAATATTATATATGTATAACCTTTCCATTAAGGGTTGGTGATATATTATACAGGATCGAATGTTAAATAACTGGTAGAAAGTGTTAAAGGTTCAGTTGAAACTTGAAATTATGTCGAGTATGTTATTTTCTTCACAAGAACAGTTAAAAAAATCCTAAAAGGTATTTGAAAATTGAGTGGTCAATTATATACTATATACTTGCCCTAAATATTCTAAAAATCAGTATTAGAAATCAATCTAAGTATAAGTTAAGATCACACTCTACTAACCATGGTTTATTTAATATTGTAGAATGTATATATCACTGAAACAGCAGAAAATAATAATGTACCATTTAGCATATTATTACTATAACGTTGAGTAAGGTGTTGCAGTTATTATACACGAATGTCACTGTGTGATCATTAAAAACAACAAAAAATAAGCTTTTTACATAACATGTAGATTGTAGGTACCTACTCGACTAACGTCGAAACGAAATCGTCGAACGTGCAGTCGATAGGTATTGAAAAATACATATATTCAGTGGCGTCATTTGGGGGGGGGGGGGTGGCAAGGTGAGCATTTGCCCCTGACTGATTTTAAAAGCAGCCCGATGGACCGGTGCCCAGTTGTTGCCGTTTTACCATTATTATATTTTAATAGCGCAAAAACATGCCTATTTTATAATATTTTCAGAAAAAATTATACCTTGTACTAAGAAATTATTGTCACAATGAATAACGACAGTGGCGGATCCAGAGGGGGTGCTAGGGTGCTATAGCACCCCCCCCCCCTTGGCCTGTTGCTACCTGGTTAAAAACAAATACTATATACTATACATATTTTTCAGTGGGCCGGGTACGTTAGGTATACTAAATCGGTAACAAAATAAATAATATTACTTTTTTTTTTCATAAGTAATTTTTCCCCATTGAACTATATGATAACATATATGTTATCATATAGTTCAATGGATACAACCCACGGGTCACGGGTATCAGACATGAATATTGGGTTTAGTATCACATTGCTTAAAGCATAGATATTTTCCACGATGTAGATAATATTATCTAGTAGTTATCACTAGTGTTATCACCGAATACTGATTATACTATTTTAAATCCACGGTATTATTAT
>WHPZ01588218.1:8092-22772 GCA_016617965.1 Macrosiphum rosae
ATAAAGGTAGATAATCTTATAAGGAATCTTGTATTACATTTTAAAATCTTAGATTTAAAAAGAAAAATTTTTACGAATTCTTAACTCAAAATAATTTGCTAATTTTGGTAATTTTTCCATGTGTTGTCAATTTTTGAACTTTAAATGCTTATAAAAAAAAATTGTGACTTAGGATTTTTAATATTTTTCATTTGCCTTTGAAACAATATACTAGGAGCCTTCTATTAAATTTTCAAGTTTTCGCAACCAACAAATAAAACTTTATTGATATTTTTAGAAAAAAAACTAAAAAAAAATGGAAAATGAAAATGTCCCTAAACAGTTATCGTGTATATAAAATGCAAATATAAACAACCAGTGAAAATTTCATGTATATACGTTCATTTCTTTTAGAGTTACACCAAAAGCCGAAATCGATTTTTTGGAAAACCGATTTTGCGTAAAAATTCCCGTTTTTCCTTAATTTTTATGTTGTTTTTCCCGGCGTTTGTGAAAACTACTGGGAAATTTTTACTTTTGACCCCCCAAAGTACCAACTAGATTCACTTTCCTATCAGAAAAGCTACTGTTGAAAAAAATCCAAGCACTTTTACTGTTCTAAAACGTGATGACAGACACAAAAATAAAAAAAAACACACATCATTGTAAAATCAATACATTCATCTTTTCACTCAGAATCTAAAACTATGTGTTAATGTGTTAATATTTGAAACATTTTTATAAATTTTATAAATGTATAGGTTTTTGACGGACAGTTTAAATACTATGATTTTTGATTCCTCAAATGTTTTTTTTCGATTTTAGCAATATTAAGATATAGGTAGTGTAATCAAGTATGTTATGATATACATAGTAAAGGAATTCAAAATAAAAAATAAATTGTACCACAAATAAGGAAGATAAACTATACCCTACTTGTGAGCTATTCCCATTAATATTATTAAAATTTACAACTATATTATGACCATTAGATAATAATCAGCGTTATTTACCAACACGTTCCCTAAAAGAAAAAAATAAACAAATTTATCGAACTATCTAATATTACCTATATCGAACACAAAGACCTTGTGATAATTACATCTGCCTATCGCTACAGATGCTCAAACATAAAATAATAATATAATATAGTGAAAAAAGGACACCCCATACACGTTTCGTCAGTCGTTTATTTTCGGTCCTGCTAACATCCGTGTCAAGGATCGCACATTACGTTCGATGATATCACATCAAAGGTATAGATTATTTTTGTCTATTGTCTTGAGAATAATGTATAATTTGTGGGAGCATTATACGTTTACGTTCGGGAAACAATAATGCTGCAATAAAAGATGCGCATATAAATATTTTATATTACTCGCCATGGTTGGTATTGCCGTAATTTCATATTTAAGTGTATACCACCACCACCCCACAACATATACTCTAAGTGTATTATTTAATATTTAATTATAACAAAGTTATGATGTAGGTATAGGTAGGTAAATAAAATTCGACCGAAAGACCGTTTCCGGACCTTAGCATAAGGTCGAAAAGTTGACGCAGTTGCGTAAAAATTGAGACTTCCGGGCACGCCACTATAGGTATAAATGTATAATTGGAATACGTACGTCCTATACGGGCCTTGTACCTACATCACCTCTTTTGTTTTCCCGTCTTCAAATCCCACGGGATGATTATTGTGTTTTTTTTTTGCTTCCACCGATTCGATCGGCGTGGGCCGTGACTGATGGGTACGACAAATTGTGTTAATCCTTTGTTCACTTGGCGGCGGTCGACTCTTCTCCCGACGCGATGCGATTATTGTATTATTATTATTATCTTCAGCCGATTCGTAAACATCGCGATCGCTACGAACTCGATCGATTCGGTGATGAACACGACAACAAATTGTGTTTATTTTTGTTCACTTGGCGGTTGACGACCCCTGTGCGACTGACGAAGGATATTGTGATGCAGGATATTAAACGCGCACCGGCACCAATGAGGTCACCGGCTTCAACGAAATTGCACCGCGACTGCTGCTGTAAACCACGGTTTTGCGTAACTCACCGCCAAAGAGCCTGTTCGCAAGTAGGATATATATATATGTACCTGCATAACATAACATAATTATTATAATATCCACACCGGTTTCAAAATATAGTATATTTTATTTCGTGTGTTTATAATAATATTATATGCGCGCGCATCCTTGATGGCCGGTGTGTTTGCAGCAGTTTGACTGGGTAAACGTCACGGTTGCTTTTTGATTATTTAATATTTTGAAGTTCACTATCGTACCCGTATAAACAAAAAAAAAACATACAGTTATAAGTCATTACGATTATTTTTTTATTATACGCGCGTCTACCACTGCAATAATATAATAATAATATTAATAGGAATAAAAAAACTTTTGGAATATAGGTCATAAACTCATATAACGTTGAATTAGACTAAACAGTGCCGATCTGATGTAAAAACGGTTGAACATACTTCGTAGAATCTTAAACGTGGTTTATTGCTCAAACTATAACTCACCAACTCGGTTTATTGACTCATAACTAAAAAGAAAGCAGCATGTTGATTGAAGTCCTGTGTCGCTGTGACGATGTATTCACAAGCGCGTGAACATAAAAATAATACCAGTATAGCCGTATAGGTATGTCAAGTATACGCATAGTATATATATGTATAATAGTATTATTATTTATACTATTGTACAAAATAAAGACAGATAAAAAATATTATATAATGATGTGGACTACTATTAATAATTGATATGTTATGAAAGATCATGATATTAGATGCCTGATTGTTTCAAGTAAAAATGTTTAAAACAAAATGGCGAAGAATGTAGTTATAGTTTACTTTAATAAAGGTTAGGTTACCTACGTGTTGTGTTCAAAAAAAAATTATTTTGTAGATTTAAGACATATGTAAATTACTCATATAATCTATATTTTGTAACTTTAATCCCCATTTATGCTTAAAAAATCATAGGATAGAGTATCTAGAGCAACAGGAGCGAAATGCGTATCGCTTATAATATGTTTAAACGTAATATATATAAAGGTAGGTAGCCAGATAGGTACTTATAATTTAGGTAAATTTACTGAATTTGTTTATTTATTTTAATCTTGCTTTACAATCTTGACAAATATAGTCGCATTATATTCTATTATAATTATTAAACTTTACTCAGTAAAATAAAAACATAAAATTTTAGTTTTTATACAATAAATGTACCTAATCCAATTCAGTTAATTTGAATTTAATTAATTTATATGATTTCATCTTATATTAAAATGTTGATCTTGAAAACTAGTACCTACAGCGCGTAGGTAGCCTACCTACATTACATAATATTCTTCCTGTCTTCGTATAATTCTATACTAAAAAATTTCAATGTTAACAAGTATTCTAAAAAAAAAAAAAAAAACGAGTTACTAAAAATGTGTATTCTATATATATTTCGTATACAGTATAACTATTTATTTATTTAATTTCTTTTACAAGATATCTTAGCAATTGCACTAAAGATAAACCGACAATACTGTAAAGTTTATTTTTCGTATTATAGTTTCTTAAAATGTTCTCCAAACTTATTGGAAAAGGATTCAGATAACTAAATTATATTTATGTACTTAAAGTCAAAAAAATATCGATATATTATATGAAATGTATGCAATATTTACAGCTCATTTACCCTTTAATACTTACCTGATGAATAGATAATTTCAAAATAAATATATTCCCAGAAGCCTCGCACCAGATTAACAAAATTCAAACAATAATATTTGAACATTGTGTCGAATGATTATTTTATCGAACTTTGATCTTTTAATTCATTACCTACTCATGTTAAAAATTCAACATTTTTAATCCTTCTTTTTATTCATACTTTTTTATTAAAATGTTATATTACGTATATAATCACTCTATTCACACATATCATATAACACATAATATACCAATTAAAATAAAATTTTGAAAGTAATATATTATGACGTATAGTTATTTAATTATTATGATTATACATACTTGCCCTACGTACTTACTGGAAGTATAGAGTATATTAATTTATTAAAATGTTTCTTGCAATTCAAAAAAACTTAATGCATAAATTATTATATTGAGTTAATGTTTGTGGTCTGAAAAGTGAAAATATTCAAGTACCTATCTATTAAAATGTTTTTGTGATAACAGTATAGTTAAGAAGTTTCATACCTAAAAATATAATATTATATTATATTTAATACGAACTTAGTCATAGTGTATATATATTAAGCATAGTCACAAGAAAAACATTTAAAAAAAAGTGTTTTATATATTATATTTTATATATATGCGTGATCAAAGATTTAAGATTTAAGTATCAATTGTTTTGCGTTTAAAAAATAATAATTGCCTCTAGTAAACATGCAAAATATTGCTAGGTCATTTTCATATATCAAAATATATATTATAAATTATAAGCTGATAATAATCGATAAACATTGGCGATGTGTTCTTTAGATTCAGTCAACAAATATTTTGATTATAGTATTGATAATTTGTATTTCATAGAATAATAATCAGAGAACTTATAATCTTGATCAAATATTAATTGTGGATATGTGTAAGTAACTATATGCAGAGTGTTTTTGAATACATTTTCATGTATTTTATGAAATTTAAAATTTCAATTTTGAAAACCTAAAATTAATTTGACCCAAGGTTAGATATACTTAATTACATTAAAACAATCAAAAACTTTGAGTTTACAATATTGTCTTAATAACCTATTATATTTTAATGGCAGTATAGTTTTTTTTTTTGGATTTTACGATAGTAGTAGGTATTACTTGATTTCTATCAGTACAATTTGTAGTTTTGGAAATTAAAATTAATTGGAATTTTGATACAAGGTTACTTATTACCTTTGTATCACAGGTATACATTTTATACACAATACATAAAAAAAATAATATGTTAACTCATCATTTGTTTTGAGAGGTCGTAACATTAAAAAAATAGTCAACATTACTATAAATAATATTATGGTGTAGGTATTATTATAAACTCTGCAGTCTGCACAGAATCATAGTTCAATGATTTATCGCTGTATTCATAATTAAAATAAAAATAAATACAATACTTCAATATACCTACATTGATGTTTGATAGCATGTCATGGGTGGGGTCGAGGGGGTGATTTAAAATTAATTAAAAATAGGGAAATTAATGAATTAAGATTTAAGAGAGGGGGCGCCTAGCGATATATTACTTATAAGGCATTACACTAGCGCCTGTGGATTTTTAGAGACCCCGGGGAGACGAATATGATAAACTATTATTTAAAAGTGATAATGATAAAATTGCCAGTGTTCAGTTGCAGCATTTCGTATCTATATATAGATTAATGATTATAAAGTCTAGACCAGTAATCTCAAATGTGTGACCCGCGAGAAACATTTATTTCTTCAATTATGTTTAAAATAAAAACAAATAATTACTAAACAAAAAAATAGGTGGGTAAGTGGATGTATTTCTGCTGTACAGTAGGTTACAGGTGGGTCACTGTAATGGATGGTGTTAAATTTGAATTCAATGATACTATAAAATTGAACATTTTATACATTTTTAATTACAAAATTATTATTAAGTTTTAAATGTGATAAATGTTGTCAAAATTTAAAATTTAAATACTTACAAAAGAAATTGTGCCTGTGTATTTTAATTTTTTTAACTGCTATTGTAACAATATATCAGGAGCCTTGCATTAAATTTTCACGCTTTTTTACTCAACAAATAAAATTTTATTGATATTTATAGAAAAAAAAAACTAAAAATATTGAAAACTGACAATGTCCAAAAACCGCTCAAAAAGAGTCGAATTATTTTCAAAATTGTATAGTGTATAGAAAATGCTAATATAAACATTCGGTGAAATTTTCAACTATCTACAGTCATTCGTTTTTGAATTACAATAAAATAAGAAAATAGTTACATGAAAAATCGAGTGAATATCAAATGTTGTACAAATATGAATTTCAATGCTCATAAAAATTTAATTTGAGTTCCTTGTAAACGTTTTTTTTTTTTTTTTGATAAAGGTAGTCAAACTTATGAGGAATCTTGTATTACATTTTCAAATCTTAGATTTAAAAAGAAAATTTTTTATGAATTTCCAATTCAAAATAATTTGCAAATTTTCGTCATTTTTACGTATTTTGTCAATATTTGAACATTAAATGCTTTTAAACAAAAATTGTGACAATGGATTTTTAATTTTTGTCATCTGCCTTTGAAACAGTATACTAGGAGCCTTCTATTAAATGTTCAAGCTTTTTCCCGTTTTCCTTAATTTTTCTTTTGTTTTTCTCGGCGTATTTGAAAACTACTGGTTTATTTTTGACTCCCCAAAGTACCAACTAGATTCACCTTCCTTCCAGAAAAGATACTGTTGAAGAAAATCTAAGCACTTTTACTGTCCTAAAAGGTGAAAAAACAAAATAAAAAAACACACATCATTGTAAAATCAATACATTAATCGTTCCACTCAGAATCTAAAAATGATAAGTACATCTTTTGTAATACCTAATATTAAATCTAATATTAAATACAGCTTTATATTATAATAATAAATTATGATTCATAAAAGAAATAATTGTTGTCTGCATAATTGTCGTCTTACCCATGGGTAAAACAAAAAAAAGGTGTTTCAAAAAGTTTGAAGTATTATGGCTCATTGATAATTTAGATATGAGACCACTGATCTAGTCAATTGTTGAACTTAATAAACAATACCAAGGCCATATCCAGTATTTTTTTTTCGGGGGTTGGGGGGGACAAAACATGTATATTGTAATTTTATTGAATTTAAATTTTGATATTTCCCAAAGTACCCCAAGTACAAAAACGTTAATAAATATAGTTACATTTTATTTATAAAAATCTGAAAATTAAGATTTTCACTCATTATAAAACTTTTGAAAAATGTATATAATTCAAACAACATGTGCATCAAATTTTTATTTAATTAATTTAGAATATTTTTTAACATGAATAAATATGGATTATATAATAATATTAAGGATTTTTTTTTTTGCAATTATTAATTGAGCTTTTAAGAGCATTTTCATAAGAGACATATTATAATCCGTGCTCTCGCATATTTAAACAGAAATTATAATAATTATAATTATAATTTATTATTATTGATTATGGATATGATAACATTTATATTATTGATTATTGATTATACTCCACTCATTATAAATAAATATTGAAAACTTTGTAGTCCGTTAAGTATTGTATTTAAATGCTAATAAGTTTCTTATTAATGTTATTCAAAACAAAAGGGCAATGTTAGTACCTACATTGTTACTATTCTTATTGTTAATCTATTTCAATAATTGTTTATACAATGGAATCCATTAGGTATTCGGATCGATTCTTCACCCTGGAACTTGCGCCAAGGTGAGAGTAGGTAGACAAATTCTCGAGATTCCCTAACCCTATCCAATCAATACCCACCATTATTTTTACAACAATAATTAATGTTGATTTTAAATAATGAAATAATTTTATTATACACTTAATTTTTTCACAAAATAAAAATTTATCAATCTATAATTATAAATATAATCTAAATCTTTTCAATGCATTTAAATAAAATTGTAAAAGAAAAAAGTGGGTGTCGCTCTGCTGTACAGTAGGTTACAATTTGATATAATATCATTGTATACGAAAAACGATTCTGAACGGAGACAGTTTGTCAGCCTAGGATATCTTATATAATATTTATATTGTATTATTATTAATACGTATCTACTAAGTTAAATTAATATTATTTGCATATTATTATATTTCAATATTTGTATATAATAATATATACTTGAGAAATTTCAAGTAACCATGAATAATATGGGTGATTTTTCAACAAAAATATATCCATTTGAAAAAAATAATAATACGATAAGAACTTACTTTTAGAGTGAGAGTGGTCAGTATATTTAATTACTATGTGGTATACCATCATACGCTCTTTTATTTTATTTGAAATTTCATTATATTAATATATAATTTAAAATTGCTCATTTGTGTTATCAATGAACTCAATATGTTGATAGATTAACTTTCTTTTAAATTGTTACTGTAAAAGGTACTTAATAAAACCCTTAATACGCGTTAAAGTTTTGATTTTAAAATTGCGTATCATTAGAAATTACAGCAGACGCTTAAATACGCGTTTATTAGCTGTACGAAAGTATACTTGTATATATTTTTTTTATAAAAATTAACTTGCAGGCATTTTATTATTTTTAAGTATATCAAAAAATTGAAGTCGACTTATAAGTTGAATAGCTTTAAATTAATTTTGTCTCGCCAAAAAGTATGCTCTATTAATGTATATAATATACAGAACAATCCTGCAAATAATGTGTTGCTAATATGTTATTTACGAACACTCTTTTTAATCTAAATAATTTTAATGGATGGGAATTTTTCACAAGATTAATTTTAAAAATATTTAAAGGTTATCAGATGAATGTATACTATTTATCACAGTACCTATATTTCACAATTAAAGAATTTTAACATTTGAAAACATAATAAGTAGGTCAATAACCGTAATTGTGTACATTTGTAGTCTGCAATGAGTGTAATCTGCACCCATTATTTTATATGATTATTTTACTGATATATCATATTATATTTATATAACTTTGAAAAGGATAATATTAATGGAATTATTAATTTATTATTAATTCTCAGTACAAAAAGGTATACGTTCAGTTAATGCAAAAATTCAAAATCGTGTAAGTTTTGGAAGTCAATGACTCAATACGGAATTATATGTTTCATAGGTCGATATTACGATGACTTTGAGAATTCTAAGTTCCCTCAGGATATTTCCCCATAAGGTTTAGTCCATCTGTAACACTTGTAACATTAATAAGTTTATAACATTAAAATAAATATAATATTATAAGCATCACTCGTTATTTATTTATATACCTACTATATCTGGATAATATTTGGGGGCAAAACGCCAAAACGTAGGTAGTAAGTTCTAGGTTGAAATCTGCTTAACTTAAATCTGTCAATCCCCCTCCCCCACACATAATACTCGACCAAATATACACCGATGTAGATATACTATACTATGTCTAAATATCCACCTAACTACCATAATACACGGTAACACTCAAATAATTTGACCCGAGTATAAAAGTATTTATTTTTAACGCGAATTTTCAAGAGTTATCTATACTTACCTATGACTAACAGAGTGTTTACTGTTTACACATTTAGCACTAATGTACTACATAGCTGAGTCATTTCGAGTGATCCATGGAAATTTGTTTGCTATAACGAGCACCTTTAGTGTATAGGAACGACCGTCATCGTATAGACACCTGAGAAAATGTACATATTATGGCTTTCAATATATCTAAGTTACACGTGAAAATTAATAAGCGCGTACACATTAAGTCTAAACTTCATTTATATATATTATTATGGCGTTGTATATCCACTCATCGGCACCATCCAACATATGTCTAACTTGCAAATAATAATTACAGTACTTAACGGTTTACGGTTATAACGAGTACCTATAGTGTGTGTGTGTGTGTGTGTGTGTGTGTGTGTGTGTGTGTGTGTGTGTGTGTGTGTGTGTGTGTGTGTGTGTATTAAGAGCAGTGCGCAGGTATTGCGTATTACGCGTGTGCCGTGTGTATAGGTTCATTCACCATGCATTGTGCCCGGACAAACGTCAAACACATCATCGCAGTGTTGGAAGACTATATTTTTCCGTAGGTACAGCACCGTCGCCATGGCCCATGGGGTTTGGAAATATTATATTTTATTCCTGTGGGTACATATATAGTATAAAATATAGGGACTCAATATAGGCACACCGTCGGAACGACACTGCCATTCACCTAACACACACACACACACTAGTCGATGGCACCGCATTATAAAACATAATTATATGATTAATGACCAATATCACACAGCACGTAGTCAATGACCTATAATATTATATTGTTTAATATTATTGTTATTACTATTTATTTTGTTTCGTTAAGCGTAGATATTCTACGGTATACGCACACACATATACATATATATATATATATATATATATATCTAGTAACAGTACCTATGATTTTCGTACGATTTTCGTATATTGTGTTCGATTCGCAATAGGTCACAGTAATGTAGGTACACGCGTATGAGATAGTGTTATCAAATCGATAATAATAATAATATGTAAGATAAAAATGCGATTTAAACTGCAGCAACAGCCGGTATCTATGCCTATTTTTGCGCTTTTACATATTATATTGTTAATATTATTATTATCGTTACACGTTCACCTAACCATTTGATATTCACATGACCCACATAATCCTACCGAACAATTCCTGATATGAACAGATCTCAGCCGCAGTCGATTTACATTGTACGTTGCCGCCACTCGTCGTACGCGCAATTGATGTAACACACTCGTAAAACATACACAACGACTAACAATACTATTACTGAGCAATCTGTGCAAGTGTACAAAGACGTATATTATACGGAGTGATCCATTTAACTGACCCGTTCATTTTCCTAGTCAATTTAAGTGTTTTAAAAAAAATGTCCTGTGCGTATCCATAAATATATTTTATAATAACACTATTTTTTTTTATCATTTTGGTTTGTCAATATATGTTTAAATGGTGTAAGTACCCCCTTGTCACTATCCAAAATTAAAATACTTTTTAATAAACAAAATATTCAAAATATTCGATAGGTATTTTACAAGTTGGTACCCTAATGGTACCTACATCAAAATTTATATAAATTATATATAAGTATATACTATAATGATAATTTCTACAAAATAACATTATTTTTAAAACACTAAAATGACAAGGACAATTTTAGCGTAGCCGTGTTGAAGATAGGATCACTCTCTAAGTAAATACGCTATAAGGATGTATACAATAATATACCTATAATCTATATAGGTTATTTGTATTATATATTATATATATAAAGCGAGCAGACGACTGTATACCGCGCTTACCCTATATAATATAATAATAATAAAGTGTTCTGTATAATATTTCTGCTGCAGCCGGTCAGACTGGTGAACCGAGTTGTTATGCGTCGGTGAAAAAAAAATGATTTTTTATTACATGTTTCTTTATATTTCACTCGTAGGTACCTATAATACTGCTGTAGCGCGTGTATTATATAGATAACGAGAATGTCATAATATTTTGTACATCTGTTTACGCACACACACACACACACACACAAATCGGGAAGAGAGTATAGGCAGTATATATAAATATTATATTATGCTAGAAAAACGTACCTAAACGCCATCGGGTGTTGGGCAACGCGGACGATATTACACGCGGTCGTAGCGCGGAATAAATGCGGCCAAGTGATAGTGAAAGTGCCGGCGACCGCCATGTGATCGTATAATACATAATACGCGATGCAGTAGTGGCATCTCCTCCAACGATCATAATAATAATAGTAATATATATTATTATTACGTTTTATTTTTTTCTACCATACGCATAATCTACCCAATGATAATAATAATATTATGTAGGTGCCTATCATGCCTATAATATATTACTCGGGCCTTATTATGTGTTAAACCGCACAAGCTTCTATATAATAATATACAGTCGTTGGTCGAAAAATCGGAAGGTTTGAAGGAGGGGGATTAGATTATAATATTTTAGAACTTGATATCATTAAAAAATAATAAACCACCGTTGGTCGCCTCGATACGACGGGGACGTGTTGAGAGAAGCGAGAACGTTTTTTTTCGTTTTCTCCCATACTCAGCCTCCCACGAAGCATGTTACCCGCCCCCCCCCTTAAAAAAAAAGGTGTGCTAACTTGTGCCCCACCAACAATCGTACCCGATTTCTATCCGATATGTCAAAAGTCGAAAAGTTCAAACTTCATATCCGACAAAACTATACCACCAATACTAACCTTTATGTACACTACGCACAATGTGCATCCGAAAATAATACCATTGACAAGATTCTCCGCGGCAGTGTGCCAGTGTTTTAAAATCGAAACGCTACGCACGTGTTTCCGTAGGTTTCGCTGTTATAATATAATCATAATATCGCTGGCCATTTATTTGGCTCTCGTCTGACTACATAAAAAAACGTATTTATACCATAAAGCCGAGGTTCACACTACATCGTGTCGTGTCGTTTAGAATAATTTTCTCCGATTGGCATATTATCGTTCTTTTATCACACGATACCGCAGTAACCAAACAATGAAGTGAAGAGTGAATATATTATATTCAACCTTTGACCGTGTGGTTAAATTTATGTGCAGAAGAGTGATAACTAAAAAAATAACTAAATTATAAAATGTTATCATCCGGTATGTGGTACAAATGCGGGATGTCTCGTGGACGTCGTGTTGTAGTGGGGACACCCCGCACTGTCCAGCATACGCTTGAATGTTGACTCCGTTTCAGAAGGTTTAGGTACACAGGTTTTAGGTAGGTAGACAAATGACACACTGCTTATTTGTAACGCGTTTCATCGACAGTTATTTATTGAACGACAAAGTAAAATGCACATTATCGTACGCAGTACGTATAAGTAGGTATATTGGTCGCACGGTCGGTTTCGGGTCGACGAAAAGCATGGAGTCGGGCGCGATCGAATATGGTTCGGAACGTGTGGCTAGGTGGAGGGCTGTAAGCCAAAAGAACGCTGGCAGGTCAGTCGGCAGCGTCGTACCCGTCGCGGAACGAGTGACATGGCGTCGCCAATGAGAGACGCGAGATCGAAAAGGCAAAGGAACATATATATAAAAATCACAGAAGTTCTATAAAATAAAATAAATCAAGAATATAAAATGACTAGGTCCGCGGAGCGGATGGTAACGGAAAGGTGTTAGGTGGGAGAAAAATGGTGATACTGGCTAAGAATAGCCACAGGTATAATATTCATATCATTGATATTGCATTCTGGTATAAACCAAGGTAGATTATAATCTACGGTGGTTTAAACCTGACAAACTGCAGGACACAAAGGCACACGATCATGGCACGTTACGGTGTAGTGTGAACCACGGACTAAGATATAAGTTATATCTTAATCCGTGGTGTGAACCTTGCTTAATTCACACACACTGAATATTACGATGTCTCATGGGGCGTAACAAAAACTCGTATAATAGAGAATTTCGTTAAATAGAATTGAAGAAATTTGATTCTCAAAAATATATTGTTTAACGGAAAATTTAGTTAAATAGCAAGTTCGTTACATTGCGGAAGTTTCACTGTATCATACCGTCGTCCATCCCGTAGGTACAAACGGGTAGGCACATATAGCACACATAATATTATTTTTCAAGCTGTACCTAAATGGTAAAAATTACAAAAATATAATAAGATTAATTTATACATACCCAGTATGCTAATGAACATCGCATATAGAACCCTAATCAAATAAATAAATAAATATAAATACATACCTACTAGTATAATAATTATTGAAAAACCTATGATGGTTGGTTATTGTGTCTTAAACCATTTTGTAGTATTTAGAAATAATTAATAGGTATACATTATTACCTACAGAAAATTATAAAAACCCTCGTAATTATTATTTCGTAAAATATAATTTCATGTACGACGCAACAATTTCGTATAATTTGAATATTTTTTGTAGAATATGGTATTTTTAGAATATTTTAATTTTAAATACATAAGGTTATATTGAAAAGTTGACAGTTCATTTTTAAATTAAAAACTATGCATTAAAAAAATATCATGTCTGTGGAGTGTAAACACTTAAATTAGGAGCTTGAGAGTTGAGACGTAAATAAAAACTAAAAAGTATATGATGATATACCAGTTCTTATTTATTATTATTTTTTTTTTTTTATCAAAAACGGGTTTTACGATTTACCTATACCATAACAATACAAAATCTATCTTCAGGCAGATACGGGTATTTAGCATAAGATAAAAACCTGTTAGTTATGACATTTTAAATAACATAGGTATCAAAGAAAGTAACGAATGTATAAGATTTAAATGTTTACACTATTTGGAATATTTAAAAGTATATCCGTTGTACTATTGTTTGTTAATAAAATATGTATAAAATACTCAAAAAGTTATGACTGGGGACGGGATATTGATTTTTATTGATTTTTTTGGAAAATCTACGATGTGTCGATGTTTCTCTCGTAAATATAACTTTTTTTCTATAGCATATTAGAGCGTGAAAGAAAAACTCTTAAATAGCGGAATTAATTATTATATAGGCACTAAAGTGAAATAAAAAAAAAGGTGGGCAAGTGGGTGTCGCTCTGCTGTACAGTAGGTTACAAGTGGGTCACTGTATAATGGATGGTATTACATTTGAATTCAATGATATTATATGATTGTATAAGAAAAATGATTCTGAGCGGTGACGGTATGTCCTTCTAGGTATAAGACATATTAATATATTATATACTTATCTATGGTATTAAAAAAAATTGTTCTATAATGAATTCCAAATTAATCATATCACAATATCCATTAGGTACTTATACCGCGTTATACATCAACAAAAACCGTGATTCTATCATAGATATATAATAGTACACTTTAGAAGTTTCAAGTACCCACGAATAATAATATTCAATCACAACAAAATAA